>CAUDMG010004025.1:552500-678629 GCA_958450375.1 Homarus gammarus | reverse complement strand
TGCTGCCATTAATCACATATAAGGCAATTGTTGCCATTTTTTGTTTTCGCCCCTCTGCTGCCATTAATCACATATAAGGCAATTGTTGCCATTTTTTGTTTTCGCCCCACTGCTGCCATTAATCACATATAAGGCAATTGTTGCCATTTTTTGTTTTCGTCCCCTCTGCTGCCATTAATCACATATAAGGCAATTGTTGCCATTTTTTGTTTTCGGCCTCTGCTGCCATTAATCACATATAAGGCAATTGTTGCCATTTTTTGTTTTCGCCCCACTGCTGCCATTAATCACATATAAGGCAATTGTTGCCATTTTTTGTTTTCGTCCCTCTGCTGCCATTAATCACATATAAGGCAATTGTTGCCATTTTTTGTTTTCGCCCCACTGCTGCCATTAATCACATATAAGGCAATTGTTGCCATTTTTTGTTTTCGCCCACTGCTGCCATTAATCACATATAAGGCAATTGTTGCCATTTTTTGTTTTCGCCACACTGCTGCCGTTAATCACATATAAGGCAATTGTTGCCATTTTTTGTTTTCGCCCCACTGCTGCCATTAATCACATATAAGGCAATTGTTGCCATTTTTTGTTTTCGCCCCTCTGCTGCCATTAATCACATATAAGGCAATTGTTGCCATTTTTTGTTTTCGCCCCACTGCTGCCATTAATCACATATAAGGCAATTGTTGCCATTTTTTGTTTTCGCCCCTCTGCTGCCATTAATCACATATAAGGCAATTGTTGCCATTTTTTGTTTTCGCCCCTCTGCTGCCATTAATCACATATAAGGCAATTGTTGCCATTTTTTGTTTTCGCCCCACTGCTGCCATTAATCACATATAAGGCAATTGTTGCCATTTTTTGTTTTCGCCCCTCTGCTGCCATTAATCACATATAAGGCAATTGTTGCCATTTTTTGTTTTCGCCCTCTGCTGCCATTAATCACATATAAGGCAATTGTTGCCATTTTTTGTTTTCGCCCCTCTGCTGCCATTAATCACATATAAGGCAATTGTTGCCATTTTTTGTTTTCGCCCCACTGCTGCCATTAATCACATATAAGGCAATTGTTGCCATTTTTTGTTTTCGCCCCTGCTGCCATTAATCACATATAAGGCAATTGTTGCCATTTTTTGTTTTCGCCCACTGCTGCCATTAATCACATATAAGGCAATTGTTGCCATTTTTTGTTTTCGCCCCTCTGCTGCCATTAATCACATATAAGGCAATTGTTGCCATTTTTTGTTTTCGCCCTCTGCTGCCATTAATCACATATAAGGCAATTGTTGCCATTTTTTGTTTTCGCCCATCTGCTGCCATTAATCACATATAAGGCAATTGTTGCCATTTTTTGTTTTCGCCCCTCTGCTGCCATTAATCACATATAAGGCAATTGTTGCCATTTTTTGTTTTCGCCCCTCTGCTGCCATTAATCACATATAAGGCAATTGTTGCCATTTTTTGTTTTCGCCCCTCTGCTGCCATTAATCACATATAAGGCAATTGTTGCCATTTTTTGTTTTCGCCCCTCTGCTGCCATTAATCACATATAAGGCAATTGTTGCCATTTTTTGTTTTCGCCCCACTGCTGCCATTAATCACATATAAGGCAATTGTTGCCATTTTTTGTTTTCGCCCCTCTGCTGCCATTAATCACATATAAGGCAATTGTTGCCATTTTTTGTTTTCGCCCCTCTGCTGCCATTAATCACATATAAGGCAATTGTTGCCATTTTTGTTTTCGCCCCTCTGCTGCCATTAATCACATATAAGGCAATTGTTGCCATTTTTTGTTTTCGCCCACTGCTGCCATTAATCACATATAAGGCAATTGTTGCCATTTTTTGTTTTCGCCCCACTGCTGCCATTAATCACATATAAGGCAATTGTTGCCATTTTTTGTTTTCGCCCCTCTGCTGCCATTAATCACATATAAGGCAATTGTTGCCATTTTTTGTTTTCGCCCCTCTGCTGCCATTAATCACATATAAGGCAATTGTTGCCATTTTTTGTTTTCGCCCCTCTGCTGCCATTAATCACATATAAGGCAATTGTTGCCATTTTTTGTTTTCGCCCCTCTGCTGCCATTAATCACATATAAGGCAATTGTTGCCATTTTTTGTTTTCGCCCCTCTGCTGCCATTAATCACATATAAGGCAATTGTTGCCATTTTTTGTTTTCGCCCCTCTGCTGCCATTAATCACATATAAGGCAATTGTTGCCATTTTTTGTTTTCGCCCCTCTGCTGCCATTAATCACATATAAGGCAATTGTTGCCATTTTTTGTTTTCGCCCCTCTGCTGCCATTAATCACATATAAGGCAATTGTTGCCATTTTTTGTTTTCGCCCCTCTGCTGCCATTAATCACATATAAGGCAATTGTTGCCATTTTTTGTTTTCGCCCCTCTGCTGCCATTAATCACATATAAGGCAATTGTTGCCATTTTTTGTTTTCGCCCCTCTGCTGCCATTAATCACATATAAGGCAATTGTTGCCATTTTTTGTTTTCGCCCCACTGCTGCCATTAATCACATATAAGGCAATTGTTGCCATTTTTTGTTTTCGCCCCTCTGCTGCCATTAATCACATATAAGGCAATTGTTGCCATTTTTTGTTTTCGCCCCACTGCTGCCATTAATCACATATAAGGCAATTGTTGCCATTTTTTGTTTTCGCCCCTCTGCTGCCATTAATCACATATAAGGCAATTGTTGCCATTTTTTGTTTTCGCCCCTCTGCTGCCATTAATCACATATAAGGCAATTGTTGCCATTTTTTGTTTTCGCCCCTCTGCTGCCATTAATCACATATAAGGCAATTGTTGCCATTTTTTGTTTTCGCCCCTCTGCTGCCATTAATCACATATAAGGCAATTGTTGCCATTTTTTGTTTTCGCCCCACTGCTGCCATTAATCACATATAAGGCAATTGTTGCCATTTTTTGTTTTCGCCCCTCTGCTGCCATTAATCACATATAAGGCAATTGTTGCCATTTTTTGTTTTCGCCCCTCTGCTGCCATTAATCACATATAAGGCAATTGTTGCCATTTTTTGTTTTCGCCCCACTGCTGCCATTAATCACATATAAGGCAATTGTTGCCATTTTTTGTTTTCGCCCTCTGCTGCCATTAATCACATATAAGGCAATTGTTGCCATTTTTTGTTTTCGCCCCACTGCTGCCATTAATCACATATAAGGCAATTGTTGCCATTTTTTGTTTTCGCCCCTCTGCTGCCATTAATCACATATAAGGCAATTGTTGCCATTTTTTGTTTTCGCCCCTCTGCTGCCATTAATCACATATAAGGCAATTGTTGCCATTTTTTGTTTTCGCCCCTCTGCTGCCATTAATCACATATAAGGCAATTGTTGCCATTTTTGTTTTCGCCCCTCTGCTGCCATTAATCACATATAAGGCAATTGTTGCCATTTTTTGTTTTCGCCCCTCTGCTGCCATTAATCACATATAAGGCAATTGTTGCCATTTTTTGTTTTCGCCCCTCTGCTGCCATTAATCACATATAAGGCAATTGTTGCCATTTTTTGTTTTCGCCCCTCTGCTGCCATTAATCACATATAAGGCAATTGTTGCCATTTTTTGTTTTCGCCCCTCTGCTGCCATTAATCACATATAAGGCAATTGTTGCCATTTTTTGTTTTCGCCCCTCTGCTGCCATTAATCACATATAAGGCAATTGTTGCCATTTTTTGTTTTCGCCCCTCTGCTGCCATTAATCACATATAAGGCAATTGTTGCCATTTTTTGTTTTCGCCCCTCTGCTGCCATTAATCACATATAAGGCAATTGTTGCCATTTTTTGTTTTCGCCCCTCTGCTGCCATTAATCACATATAAGGCAATTGTTGCCATTTTTTGTTTTCGCCCCTCTGCTGCCATTAATCACATATAAGGCAATTGTTGCCATTTTTTGTTTTCGCCCCTCTGCTGCCATTAATCACATATAAGGCAATTGTTGCCATTTTTTGTTTTCGCCCCTCTGCTGCCATTAATCACATATAAGGCAATTGTTGCCATTTTTTGTTTTCGCCCCACTGCTGCCATTAATCACATATAAGGCAATTGTTGCCATTTTTTGTTTTCGCCCCTCTGCTGCCATTAATCACATATAAGGCAATTGTTGCCATTTTTTGTTTTCGCCCCTCTGCTGCCATTAATCACATATAAGGCAATTGTTGCCATTTTTTGTTTTCGCCCCTCTGCTGCCATTAATCACATATAAGGCAATTGTTGCCATTTTTTGTTTTCGCCCCACTGCTGCCATTAATCACATATAAGGCAATTGTTGCCATTTTTTGTTTTCGCCCCTCTGCTGCCATTAATCACATATAAGGCAATTGTTGCCATTTTTTGTTTTCGCCCCACTGCTGCCATTAATCACATATAAGGCAATTGTTGCCATTTTTGTTTTCGTCCCTCTGCTGCCATTAATCACATATAAGGCAATTGTTGCCATTTTTTGTTTTCGCCCCCTGCTGCCATTAATCACATATAAGGCAATTGTTGCCATTTTTTGTTTTCGCCCATCTGCTGCCATTAATCACATATAAGGCAATTGTTGCCATTTTTTGTTTTCGCCCCACTGCTGCCATTAATCACATATAAGGCAATTGTTGCCATTTTTTGTTTTCGCCCACTGCTGCCATTAATCACATATAAGGCAATTGTTGCCATTTTTTGTTTTCGCCCCACTGCTGCCATTAATCACATATAAGGCAATTGTTGCCATTTTTTGTTTTCGCCCCTCTGCTGCCATTAATCACATATAAGGCAATTGTTGCCATTTTTTGTTTTCGCCCCTCTGCTGCCATTAATCACATATAAGGCAATTGTTGCCATTTTTTGTTTTCGCCCCTCTGCTGCCGTTAATCGCATATAAGGCAATTGTTGCCATTTTTTGTTTTCGCCCCATCTGCTGCCATTAATCACATATAAGGCAATTGTTGCCATTTTTTGTTTTCGCCCCACTGCTGCCATTAATCACATATAAGGCAATTGTTGCCATTTTTTGTTTTCGCCCCTCTGCTGCCATTAATCACATATAAGGCAATTGTTGCCATTTTTTGTTTTCGCCCCACTGCTGCCATTAATCACATATAAGGCAATTGTTGCCATTTTTTGTTTTCGCCCCACTGCTGCCATTAATCACATATAAGGCAATTGTTGCCATTTTTTGTTTTCGCCCCTCTGCTGCCATTAATCACATATAAGGCAATTGTTGCCATTTTTCGTTTTCGCCCCACTGCTGCCATTAATCACATATAAGGCAATTGTTGCCATTTTTGTTTTCGCGCCACTGCTGCCATTAATCACATATAAGGCAATTGTTGCCATTTTTTGTTTCGCCCATCTGCTGCCGTTAATCACATATAAGGCAATTGTTGCCATTTTTTGTTTTCGCCCCACTGCTGCCATTAATCACATATAAGGCAATTGTTGCCATTTTTTGTTTCGCCCCTCTGCTGCCATTAATCACATATAAGGCAATTGTTGCCATTTTTTGTTTTCGCCTCACTGCTGCCATTAATCACATATAAGGCAATTGTTGCCATTTTTTGTTTTCGTCCCTCTGCTGCCATTAATCACATATAAGGCAATTGTTGCCATTTTTTTTTTCGTCCCTCTGCTGCCATTAATCGCATATAAGGCAATTGTTGCCATTTTTTGTTTTCGCCCCACTGCTGCCATTAATCACATATAAGGCAATTGTTGCCATTTTTTGTTTTCGCCCCTCTGCTGCCATTAATCACATATAAGGCAATTGTTGCCATTTTTTGTTTTCGCCCCATCTGCTGCCATTAATCACATATAAGGCAATTGTTGCCATTTTTTGTTTTCGCCCTCTGCTGCCATTAATCACATATAAGGCAATTGTTGCCATTTTTTGTTTTCGCCCCACTGCTGCCATTAATCACATATAAGGCAATTGTTGCCATTTTTTGTTTTCGTCCCTCTGCTGCCGTTAATCACATATAAGGCAATTGTTGCCATTTTTTGTTTTCGCCCCACTGCTGCCATTAATCACATATAAGGCAATTGTTGCCATTTTTTGTTTTCGTCCCTCTGCTGCCATTAATCACATATAAGGCAATTGTTGCCATTTTTTGTTTTCGCCCTCTGCTGCCATTAATCACATATAAGGCAATTGTTGCCATTTTTTGTTTTCGCCCCCTGCTGCCATTAATCACATATAAGGCAATTGTTGCCATTTTTTGTTTTCGCCCCTCTGCTGCCATTAATCACATATAAGGCAATTGTTGCCATTTTTTGTTTTCGCCCCACTGCTGCCATTAATCACATATAAGGCAATTGTTGCCATTTTTTGTTTTCGCCCCTCTGCTGCCATTAATCACATATAAGGCAATTGTTGCCATTTTTTGTTTTCGCCCCCTGCTGCCATTAATCACATATAAGGCAATTGTTGCCATTTTTTGTTTTCGCCCACTGCTGCCATTAATCACATATAAGGCAATTGTTGCCATTTTTTGTTTTCGTCCCTCTGCTGCCATTAATCACATATAAGGCAATTGTTGCCATTTTTTGTTTTCGCCCCTCTGCTGCCATTAATCACATATAAGGCAATTGTTGCCATTTTTTGTTTTCGCCCCACTGCTGCCATTAATCACATATAAGGCAATTGTTGCCATTTTTTGTTTTCGCCCATCTGCTGCCATTAATCACATATAAGGCAATTGTTGCCATTTTTTGTTTTCGCCCCTCTGCTGCCATTAATCACATATAAGGCAATTGTTGCCATTTTTTGTTTTCGCCCCACTGCTGCCATTAATCACATATAAGGCAATTGTTGCCATTTTTGTTTTCGTCCCTCTGCTGCCATTAATCACATATAAGGCAATTGTTGCCATTTTTTGTTTTCGCCCCACTGCTGCCATTAATCACATATAAGGCAATTGTTGCCATTTTTTGTTTTCGCTCCTCTGCTGCCGTTAATCGCATATAAGGCAATTGTTGCCATTTTTTGTTTTCGCCCCACTGCTGCCATTAATCACATATAAGGCAATTGTTGCCATTTTTTGTTTTCGCCCACTGCTGCCATTAATCACATATAAGGCAATTGTTGCCATTTTTTGTTTTCGCCCACTGCTGCCATTAATCACATATAAGGCAATTGTTGCCATTTTTTGTTTTCGCCCACCTGCTGCCGTTAATCACATATAAGGCAATTGTTGCCATTTTTTGTTTTCGCCCTCTGCTGCCATTAATCACATATAAGGCAATTGTTGCCATTTTTTGTTTTCGCCCCTCTGCTGCCATTAATCACATATAAGGCAATTGTTGCCATTTTTTGTTTTCGCCCCCTGCTGCCGTTAATCGCATATAAGGCAATTGTTGCCATTTTTTGTTTTCGCCCCACTGCTGCCATTAATCACATATAAGGCAATTGTTGCCATTTTTGTTTTCGCCCCACTGCTGCCATTAATCACATATAAGGCAATTGTTGCCATTTTTTGTTTTCGTCCCTCTGCTGCTATTAATCACATATAAGGCAATTGTTGCCATTTTTCGTTTTCGCCACACTGGTGCCATTAATCACATGTAAGGGAATTGTTGCCATTTTCCGTTTTCGCGAAACTGCTGCCCCTAATCACATGTAAGGCAATTGTTGCCATTTTTCGTTTTCGCGAAACTGCTGCCGTTAATCACATATAAGGCAATAGTTGCCATTTTTTGTTTTCGCCGCACTGCTGCCATTAATCACATATAAGGCAATTGTTGCCATTTTTTGTTTTCGCCCCTCTGCTGCCATTAATCACATATAAGGCAATTGTTGCCATTTTTTGTTTTCGCCTCACTGCTGCCATTAATCACATATAAGGCAATTGTTGCCATTTTTTGTTTTCGTCCCTCTGCTGCCATTAATCACATATAAGGCAATTGTTGCCATTTTTCTTTTTCGTCCCTCTGCTGCCGGTAATTGCATATAAGGCAATTGTTGCCATTTTTTGTTTTCGCCCCACTGCTGCCATTAATCACATATAAGGCAATTGTTGCCATTTTTTGTTTTCGTCCCTCTGCTGCCATTAATCACATATAAGGCAATTGTTGCCATTTTTTGTTTTCGTCCCTCTGCTGCCGTTAATCACATATAAGGCAATTGTTGCCATTTTTTGTTTTCGCCCACCTGCTGCCGTTAATCACATATAAGGCAATTGTTGCCATTTTTTGTTTTCGCCCACTGCTGCCGTTAATCACATATAAGGCAATTGTTGCCATTTTTTGTTTTCGCCCCTCTGCTGCCATTAATCACATATAAGGCAATTGTTGCCATTTTTTGTTTTCGCCCATCTGCTGCCATTAATCACATATAAGGCAATTGTTGCCATTTTTTGTTTTCGCCCCTCTGCTGCCGTTAATCACATATAAGGCAATTGTTGCCATTTTTTGTTTTCGACCCTCTGCTGCCGTTAATCACTTATAAGGCAATTGTTGCCATTTTTTGTTTTCGCTCCATTGCTGCCATTAATCACATACAACGCAATTGTTGCCATTTTTTGTTTTCGCCCCTCTGCTGCCGTTAATCACATATAAGGCAATTGTTGCCATTTTTTGTTTTCGCCCCACTGCTGCCATTAATCACATATAAGGCAATTGTTGCCATTTTTTGTTTTCGCCCCACTGCTGCCATTAATCACATATAAGGCAATTGTTGCCATTTTTTGTTTTCGTCCCTCTGCTGCCATTAATCACATATAAGGCAATTGTTGCCATTTTTTGTTTTCGCCCACCTGCTGCCATTAATCACATATAAGGCAATTGTTGCCATTTTTTTTTTCGTCCCTCTGCTGCCGTTAATCACATATAAGGCAATTGTTGCCATTTTTTGTTTTCGCCCCTCTGCTGCCGTTAATCGCGTATAAGGCAATTGTTGCCATTTTTTGTTTCGCCCCACTGCTGCCATTAATCACATATAAGGCAATTGTTGCCATTTTTTGTTTTCGCCCCACTGCTGCCATTAATCACATATAAGGCAATTGTTGCCATTTTTTGTTTTCGCCCCTCTGCTGCCGTTAATCACATATAAGGCAATTGTTGCCATTTTTTGTTTTCGCCCCTCTGCTGCCATTAATCACATATAAGGCAATTGTTGCCATTTTTTGTTTTCGTCCCTCTGCTGCCGTTAATCGCATATAAGGCAATTGTTGCCATTTTTGTTTTCGCCCCTCTGCTGCCGTTAATCACATATAAGGCAATTGTTGCCATTTTTTGTTTTCGCCCCTCTGCTGCCATTAATCACATATAAGGCAATTGTTGCCATTTTTTGTTTTCGCCCATCTGCTGCCATTAATCACATATAAGGCAATTGTTGCCATTTTTTGTTTTCGTCCCTCTGCTGCCGTTAATCACATATAAGGCAATTGTTGCCATTTTTTGTTTTCGCCCACCTGCTGCCATTAATCACATATAAGGCAATTGTTGCCATTTTTTGTTTTCGCCCACTGCTGCCATTAATCACATATAAGGCAATTGTTGCCATTTTTTGTTTTCGCCCTCTGCTGCCATTAATCACATATAAGGCAATTGTTGCCATTTTTTGTTTTCGCCCCTCTGCTGCCATTAATCACATATAAGGCAATTGTTGCCATTTTTTGTTTTCGCCCCACTGCTGCCATTAATCACATATAAGGCAATTGTTGCCATTTTTTGTTTTCGCCCATCTGCTGCCATTAATCACATATAAGGCAATTGTTGCCATTTTTTGTTTTCGCCCCTCTGCTGCCGTTAATCACATATAAGGCAATTGTTGCCATTTTTTGTTTTCGCCCCACTGCTGCCATTAATCACATATAAGGCAATTGTTGCCATTTTTGTTTTCGTCCCTCTGCTGCCATTAATCACATATAAGGCAATTGTTGCCATTTTTTGTTTTCGCCCCACTGCTGCCATTAATCACATATAAGGCAATTGTTGCCATTTTTTGTTTTCGCCCTCTGCTGCCGTTAATCGCATATAAGGCAATTGTTGCCATTTTTTGTTTTCGCCCCACTGCTGCCATTAATCACATATAAGGCAATTGTTGCCATTTTTTGTTTTCGCCCACTGCTGCCATTAATCACATATAAGGCAATTGTTGCCATTTTTTGTTTTCGCACCACTGCTGCCATTAATCACATATAAGGCAATTGTTGCCATTTTTTGTTTTCGCTCACTTGCTGCCGTTAATCACATATAAGGCAATTGTTGCCATTTTTTCTTTTCATCCCACTACTGCCGTTAATCTCATATAAGGCAATTGTTGCCATTTTTTGTTTTCGACCCTCTGCTGCCGTTAATCGCATATAAGGCAATTGTTGCCATTTTTTGTTTTCGCTCCATTGCTGCCATTAATCACATATAAGGCAATTGTTGCCATTTTTTGTTTTTGCCCCCAATTGCCGTTAATCGCATATAAGGCAATTGTTGCGATTTTTTGTTTTCGCCCCTCTACTGCCGTCAATCGCATATAAGGCAATTGTTGCCATTTTTTGTTTTCGCCCCACTGCTGCCATTAATCACATATAAGGCAATTGTTGCCATTTATTGTTTTCACCCCACTGCTGCCAATAATCACATATAAGGCAATTGTTGCTATTTTTCGTTTTCCCCCCTATGCTGCTATTAATCACATATAAGGCAATTGTTGCCATTTTTCGTTTTCGCCACACTGGTGCCATTAATCACATGTAAGGGAATTGTTGCCATTTTCCGTTTTCGCGAAACTGCTGCCCCTAATCACATGTAAGGCAATTGTTGCCATTTTTCGTTTTCGCGAAACTGCTGCCGTTAATCACATATAAGGCAATAGTTGCCATTTTTTGTTTTCGCCCCACTGCTGCCATTAATCACATATAAGGCAATTGTTGCCATTTTTTGTTTTCGCCCCTCTGCTGCCATTAATCTCATATAAGGTAATTCTTGCCATTTTTTGTTTTCGCCTCACTGCTGCCATTAATCACATATAAGGCAATTGTTGCCATTTTTTGTTTTCGTCCCTCTGCTGCCATTAATCACATATAAGGCAATTGTTGCCATTTTTTGTTTTCGTCCCTCTGCTGCCGTTAATCGCATATAAGGCAATTGTTGCCATTTTTTTTTTCATCCCACTACTGCCGTTAATCGCTTATAAGGCAATTGTTGCCATTTTTTGTTTTCGCCCCTCTGCTGCCGTTAATCGCATATAAGGCAATTGTTGCCATTTTTTGTTTTCGCCCATTGCTGCCATTAATCACATATAAGGCAATTGTTGCCATTTTTTGTTTTCGCCCTCTGCTGCCATTAATCACATATAAGGCAATTGTTGCCATTTTTTGTTTTCGCCCCACTGCTGCCATAAATCACATATAAGGCAATTGTTGCCATTTTTTGTTTTCGTCCCTCTGCTGCCGTTAATCACATATAAGGTAATTGTTGCCATTTTTTGTTTTCACCCCACTGCTGCCATAAATCACATATAAGGCAATTGTTGCCATTTTTTGTTTTCGTCCCTCTGCTGCCATTAATCACATAAAAGGCAATTTTTGCCATTTTTTGTTTTCGTCCCTCTGCTGCCGTTAATCACATATAAGGCAATTGTTGCCATTTTTTGTTTTCGCCCACCTGCTGCCGTTAATCACATATAAGGCAATTGTTGCCATTTTTTCTTTTCGTCCCTCTGCTGCCGTTAATCGCATATAAGGCAATTGTTGCCATTTTTTGTTTTCGCTCCATTGCTGCCTTTAATCACATATAAGGCAATTGTTGCCATTTTTTCTTTTCGTCCCTCTACTGCCGTTAATCACATATAAGGCAATTGTTGCCATTTTTTGTGTTCGTCCCCCTGCTGCCGTTAATGGCATATAAGGAAATTGTTGCCATTTTTTGTTTTCGCCCACCTGCTGCCGTTAACCACATATAAGGCAATTGTTGCCATTTTTTGTTTTCGTACCTCTACTGCCATTAATCACATATAAGGCAATTGTTGCCATTTTTTGTTTTCGCCCCTCTACTGCCGTTAATCGCATATAAGGCAATTGTTGCCATTTTTTGTTTTCGCCCCACTGCTGCCATTAATCACATATAAGGCAATTGTTGCCATTTTTTGTTTTCGCTCCATTGCTGCCATTAATCACATACAAAGAAATTGTTGCCATTTTTTGTTTTCGCCCCTCTGCTGCCGTTAATCACATATAAGGCAATTGTTGCCATTTTTTGTTTTCGCCCCACTGCTGCCATAAATCACATATAAGGCAATTGTTGCCATTTTTGTTTTCGTCCCTCTGCTGCCATTAATCACATAAAAGGCAATTTTTGCCATTTTTTGTTTTCGCACCACCTGCTGCCGTTAATCACATATAAGGCAATTGTTGCCATTTTTTGTTTTCGCTCCATTGCTGCCGTTAATCGCATATAAGGCAATTGTTGCCATTTTTTGTTTTCGCCCCACAGCTGCATTAGTCACATATAAGGCAATTGTTGCCATTTTTTGTTTTCAGCCCACTGGTGCCATTAATCACATATAAGGCAATTGTTGCCATTTTTTGTTTTCGCACCACTGCTGCCATTAATCACATATAAGGCAATTGTTTCCATTTTTTGTTTTCGCTCACTTGCTGCCGTTAATCACATATAAGGCAATTGTTGCCATTTTTTCTTTTCATCACTCTACTGCCGTTAATTGCATATAAGGCAATTGTTGCCATTTTTTGTTTTCGCCCCTCTGCTGCCGTTAATCGCATATAAGGCAATTGTTGCCATTTTTTGTTTTTGCCCCCAATTGCCGTTAATCGCATATAAGGCAATTGTTGCCATTTTTTGTTTTCGCCCCACTGCTGCCATTAATCACATATAAGGCAATTGTTGCCATTTATTGTTTTCACCCCACTGCTGCCAATAATCACATATAAGGCAATTGTTGCTATTTTTCGTTTTCGCCCCTCTGCTGCTATTAATCACATATAAGGCAATTGTTGCCATTTTTCGTTTTCGCCACACTGGTGCCATTAATCACATGTAAGGGAATTGTTGCCATTTTCCGTTTTCGCGAAACTGCTGCCCCTAATCACATGTAAGGCAATTGTTGCCATTTTTCGTTTTCGCGAAACTGCTGCCGTTAATCACATATAAGGCAATAGTTGCCATTTTTTGTTTTCGCCGCACTGCTGCCATTAATCACATATAAGGCAATTGTTGCCATTTTTTGTTTTCGCCCCTCTGCTGCCATTAATCTCATATAAGGTAATTCTTGCCATTTTTTGTTTTCGCCTCACTGCTGCCATTAATCACATATAAGGCAATTGTTGCCATTTTTTGTTTTCGTCCCTCTGCTGCCATTAATCACATATAAGGCAATTGTTGCCATTTTTCTTTTTCGTCCCTCTGCTGCCGGTAATTGCATATAAGGCAATTGTTGCCATTTTTTGTTTTCGCCCCACTGCTGCCATTAATCACATATAAGGCAATTGTTGCCATTTTTTGTTTTCGTCCCTCTCCTGCCATTAATCACATATAAGGCAATTGTTGCCATTTTTTGTTTTCGTCCCTCTGCTGCCGTTAATCGCATATAAGGCAATTGTTGCCATTTTTTGTTTTCGACCACCTGCTGCCGTTAATCACATATAAGGCAATTGTTGCCATTTTTTCTTTTCATCCCACTACTGCCGTTAATCGCTTATAAGGCAATTGTTGCCATTTTTTGTTTTCGCCCCTCTGCTGCCATTAATCACATATAAGGCAATTGTTGCCATTTTTTGTTTTCGACCCTCTGCTGCCGTTAATCGCATATAAGGCAATTGTTGCCATTTTTTGTTTTCGCTCCTCTGCTGCCGTTAATCGCATATAAGGCAATTGTTGCCATTTTTGTTTTCGCCCACTGCTGCCGTTAATCACATATAAGGCAATTGTTGCCATTTTTTGTTTTCGCCCCTCTGCTGCCGTTAATCACATATAAGGCAATTGTTGCCATTTTTTGTTTTCGACCCTCTGCTGCCGTTAATCGCATATAAGGCAATTGTTGCCATTTTTTGTTTTCGCCCATCTGCTGCCATTAATCACATATAAGGCAATTGTTGCCATTTTTTGTTTTCGCCCCTCTGCTGCCGTTAATCACATATAAGGCAATTGTTGCCATTTTTTGTTTTCGCCCCTCTGCTGCCGTTAATCGCATATAAGGCAATTGTTGCCATTTTTTGTTTTCGCTCCATTGCTGCCATTAATCACATACAACGAAATTGTTGCCATTTTTTGTTTTCGCCCCTCTGCTGCCGTTAATCACATATAAGGCAATTGTTGCCATTTTTTGTTTTCGCCCCACTGCTGCCGTTAATCACATATAAGGCAATTGTTGCCATTTTTTGTTTTCGCCCACCTGCTGCCGTTAATCACATATAAGGCAATTGTTGCCATTTTTTCTTTTCGTCCCTCTACTGCCGTTAATCGCATATAAGGCAATTGCTGCCATTTTTTGTTTTCGCCTCCTCTGCTGCCGTTAATCGCGTATAAGGCAATTGTTGCCATTTTTTGTTTCGCCCCACTGCTGCCATTAATCACATATAAGGCATTTGTTTCCATTTATTGTTTTCGCCCCACTGATGCCATTAATCACATATAAGGCAATTGTTGCCATTTTTTGTTTTTGCCCCTCTGCTGCTGTTAATCACATATAAGGCAATTATTCCCATTTTTTGTTTTCGCCCCTCTGCTGCCATAAATCACATATAAGGCAATTGTTGCCATTTTTTGTTTTCGTCCCTCTACTGCCGTTAATCGCATATAAGGCAATTGTTGCCATTTTTTGTTTTCGCCCACCTGCTGCCGATAATCACATATAAGGCAATTGTTGCCATTTTTTCTTTTCGTCCCTCTACTGCCGTTAGTCGCATATAAGATAATTGTTGCCATTTTTTCTTTTCGCCCCTCTGATGCCGTTAATCGCATATAAGGCAATTGTTGCCATTTTTTGTTTTCGCCCACCTGCTGCCTTTAATCACATATAAGGCAATTGTTACCATTTTTGGTTTTGCCCCCTGTTGCCGTTAATCGCATATAAGGCAATTATTGCCATTTTTTGTTTTCGCCCCACTGCTGCCATTAATCACATATAAGGCAATTGTTGACATTTTTTGTTTTCGTCCCTCTGCTGTCATTAATCACATATAAGGCAATTGTTGCCATTTTTTGTTTTCGTCCCTCTACTGCCATTAATCACATATAAGGCAATTGTTGCCATTTTTCGTTTTCTTCCCTCTGCTGCCGGTAATCGCATATATGGCAATTGTTGCCATTTTTTGTTTTCTTCCCTCTGCTGCCGTTAATCGCATATAAGGCAATTGTTGCCATTTTTTCTTTTCGTCCCTCTACTGCCGTTAATCACATATATGGCAATTGTTGCCATTTTTTGTGTTCGTCCCTCTGCTGCCGTTAATCGCATATAAGGCAATTGTTGCCATTTTTTGTTTTCGCCCACCTGCTGCCGTTAACCACATATAAGGCAATTGTTGCCATTTTTTGTTTTCGTCCCTCTACTGCCATTAATCACATATAAGGCAATTGTTGCCATTTTTGTTTTCGCCCCTCTACTGCCGTTAATCGCATATTAGGCAATTGTTGCCATTTTTTGTTTTCGCCCCACTGCTGCCATTAATCACATATAAGGCAATTGTTGCCATTTTTTGTTTTCACCCCTCGGCTGCCATTAATCACATATAAGGCAATTGTTGCCATTTTTTGTTTTCGTCCCTCTACTGCCGTTAATCGCATAAAAGGCAATTGTTGCCATTTTTTGTTTTCGCCCCTCTGCTGCCGTTAATCGCTTATAAGGCAATTGTTGCCATTTTTTGTTTTCGCTCCATTGCTGCCATTAATCACATACAACGAAATTGTTGCCATTTTTTGTTTTCGCCCCTCTGCTGCCGTTAATCACATATAAGGCAATTGTTGCCATTTTTTGTTTTCGCCCCACTGCTGCCATAAATCACATATAAGGCAATTGTTGCCATTTTTTGTTTTCGTCCCTCTGCTGCCATTAATCACATAAAAGGCAATTTTTGCCATTTTTTGTTTTCGTCCCTCTGCTGCCGTTAATCACATATAAGGCAATTTTTGCCATTTTTTGTTTTCGCACCACCTGCTGCCGTTAATCACATATAAGGCAATTGTTGCCATTTTTTGTTTTCGCTCCATTGCTGCCATTAATCTCATATAAGGTAACTGTTGCCATTTTTTGTTTTTGCCCCCTGTTGCCGTTAATCGCATATAAGGCAATTGTTGCCATTTTTTGTTTTCGCACCACTGCTGCCATTAATCACATATAAGGCAATTGTTTCCATTTTTTGTTTTCGCCCCACTGATGCCATTAATCATATATAAGGCAATTGTTGCCATTTTTTGTTTTCGCCCCTATGCTGCCGTTAATCACATACAAGGCAATTTTTGCCATTTTTTGTTTTCGCCCCTCTGCTGCCATTAATCACATATAAGGCAATTGTTGCCATTTTTTGTTTTCGTCCCTCTGCTGCCGTTAATCGCATATAAGGCAAATGTTGCCATTTTTTGTTTTCGCCCACCTGCTGCCGTTAATCACATATAAGGCAATTGTTGCCATTTTTTGTTTTTGCCCCCTATTGCCGTTAATCGCATATAAGGTAATTATTGCCATTTTTTGTTATCGCCCCACTGCTGCCATTAATCACATATAAGTCAATTGTTACCATTTTTTGTTTTCGTCCCTCTGCTGTCATTAATCACATATAAGGCAATTGTTGCCATTTTTTGTTTTCGCCCCTCTGCTGCCATTAATCTCATATAAGGCAATTGTTGCCATTTTTGTTTTCGCCCCACTGCTGCCATTAATCACATATAAGGCAATTGTTGCCATTTTTTGTTTTCGCCCCACTACAGTCATTAATCACATATAAGGCAATTGTTGCCATTTTTTGTTTTCGTCCCTCTGCTGCCGTTAATCACATATAAGGCAGTTGTTGCCCTTTTTTGTTTTCGCCCCTCTGCTGCCGTTAATCACATATAAGGCAATTGTTGCCATTTTTTGTTTTCGCCCCTCTGCTGCCGTTAATCACATGTAAGGCAATTGTTGCCATTTTTCGTTTTCGCCCCATTGCTGCTGTTAATTACATGTAAGGCAATTGTTGCCATTTTTCTTTTTTGCCACTCTGCTGCTGTTAATCTTTCGTGAGGCGATTGTTGCCATTTTTCGTTTTCCCCCCATTGCTGCTGTTAATCACATATAAGGCAATTGTTGCCATTTTTCATTTTCCCCCATTGCTGCTGTTAAGCACATATAGGGCAATTGTTGCCATTTTTCCTTTTCCCCTCCACTGTTCCCGTTAATCATATATAAGGCAATTTTTGCCATTTTTCGTTTTCCCCCCATTGCTTCAATTAATCACATGTAAGGGAATTGTTGCCATTTTCCGTTTTCGCGAAACTACTGCCCCTAATCACATGGAAGGCAATTGTTGCCATTTTTTGTTTTCGCGCTACTGCTGCCGTTAATCTCATGTAAGGCAATTGTTCGCATTTTTCGTTTTCGCCCTAATGTTCCGTTATTCACATATAAGGCAATTGTTGCCATTTTTCGTTTTCGCCCTACTGCTGCCGTTATTGATATATAAGGCAATTGTTGCCATTTTTCGTTTTTGCCCCACTGCTGCCATTAATCACATGTAAGGCAATTGTTGCCATTTTTCGTTTTCGCCACATTGCTGCCCTTAATCACCTGTAAGGCAATTGTTGCCATTTTTCTTTTTCGCCCCTCTGCTGCCACTAATCACATGTAAGGCATTTGTTGCCACTTTCGTTTTCGCCCCTCTGCTGCCATTAATCACATGTAGAGCAGTTGTTGCCATTTTTTTTTTCGCCCCTCTGCTGCCGTTAATCACAATTAAGGCAATCGTTGTCATTTCTCGTTTTCGCCACACTGCTGCCGTTAATCACATGTAAGGTAATCGTTGCCATTTCTCGTTTTCGCCCTACTGCTGCAGTCATTCAAATATAAGGCAATTGTTGCCATTTTTCGTTTTTGCCGCTCAGCTGCCGTTAATCACATGTAATGCACCCCAGGAGACAGTAGGATTCCTCCTCAGAATAAGGTAGGATTCCGCCCCATAATACGTTAGGATTCTGCCCAAGGAGACGGTATGATGTCGTTCCAGAAAACGGTAGGACTCTGCGCCAGCAAACGGTAGGATTCTGTCCCCAAAGACGGTAAGATTCTGCCCTAGAAAATGGTCGGATACCGCCCACAATACAGGAGAATTCCGCTCCAAAATACGTTTGAATTCTGCCCCAGAATATGATAGGATTCTACGCCAGAGTTCGGTAGGATTCCGCCTTAGAAGATGGGAGGAATCCGCCCCAGAAGACGGTAGGATTCTGCCCCAGAATATGGTAGGATCCTGTCTGAGAAGATAGTAGGGTTCTGCCTCAGAATAGGGTAGGATTCCGCCCGATACTAGGGTAGGATTCCGCCCCAGAATAGGGTAAGATTATGCCCCAAATACGGTAGGATTCTGCACCAGGAGACGGAAGGATTTCGCCTCAGAATTAGGTATGATTCCGTCCCAGAAAAGGGTAGGATTCTGCTCCAGAATACGCTTGGATTCTGCCCAAGAAGACGGTAGGATATCTCTCCAGAAAACGGTAGGATTCTGCGCCATCAGACGGTAGGATTCTTTCCCCAAAGATGGTAAGATTCTGTCCCAGAATAGAGTAAGATTCCGTCCCAGAATAGGTTAGGATTCTGCCCCAGAATAGGGTAGGGTCCTGTCCCGGAATAGGGTAGGATTCTGCCCAAGAATAGGGTAGGATTCCGCCCCAGAATAGGGTAGGATTCCGCCCTAGAATAGGATAGCATTCCGCCCCAGAATAGGATAGGATTCTGCTCAAAATACGATAGGATTCTGCCCCAGGAGTCAGTCGGATTCCGCCTCAGAATAAGGTAGAATTCCGCCCCAGAAATACGTTAGGATTCTGCCGAAGGAGACGGTAGGACATCGCTCCAGAAAACGGTAGCATTCTGCGCCAGCAAACGATAGGATTCTGTCCCCAAAGACGGTAAGATTGTGCCCTAGAAAACGGTCAGATTCCGCCCACAATACAGTAGGATTCCGCTCCAGAATACGTCAGAATTCTGCCCCAGAATACAGTAGGATTCTGCACCAGAGTACGGTAGGATTCCGCCATAGAATATGGTAGGATCTTGCCCCAGAAGGTGGTAAGGTTCTTTCCCAGAATAGGGTAGGATCCTGCCCCAGAAGATGGTAGGGTTCTGTCCCAGAATAGGGTAGGAATCTGCCCCAGAATAGGGTAGGAATCTGCCCCAAAATAGGGAAAGGATTCCTCCCCAAATACGGCAGGATTCTGCCTCAGAATTAGGCAGGAATCCGCCCCAGAAGACGGTAGGATTATGCCCCACAATACGGTAGGAACCCGCCCCAGAAGCTAGTAGGGTTCTTTCCCAGAATAGGGTAGGATCCTACCCCAGAAGATGGTAGGATTCTGCCCCAGAATAGGGTAGGATTTCGCCCAGAATAGGGTAAGATTCCACCCCAGAATAGAGTAGGATTCTGCCCTAGAATACGGTAGGATTCCGCGCCAGAATACGGTAGGATCCCACGCAAGAAGATGGTAGAGTTCTACCCCAGAATAGGGTAGGATCCACCCGTGAATAAGGTAGGTTTCCATCCCAGAATAGGGTAAGATTACGCCCCAGTATACGTTAGGTTTCCGCACCAGAATAGAATATGATTCTGCCCAAAATACGGTAGGATTCTGTCCCAGGAGCCGGTAGGATTCTGTCCCAGGAGCCGGTAGGATTCCGCCTCAGAATATGGTATGATTCCACTTCAGAATAAGGTAGGATTACGCTCCAGAATAGGATAGGATTCCGTTCAAAATGTGGTAGGATTCTTTCCCAGGAGACGGTAGGATTCCGCCTTAGAATACAGTGTGATTCCACCCCAGAAGACGGTAGGATTCCGCTCAGAAGACGGTAGGGTTTCGTCCCCAAAGATGGTAGAATTCCGCCCGAGAAAACTGTAAGAATTCGCCCAAGAAGACAGTAGGATTCAGCCCCAGAAAACGGGAGTAGTTCGTCCAGAAGACAGCAGAATTATGCCATAGAAGATGGTAGGATTGTGTCCCAGAATATGGTAGTCATCCCCCCCAGAAGACGGTAGGATTCTGCGCCAGAATACGGTAGGATTCCGCCCTAGAAGATGGAAGGAATCCGCCCTTGAAGACGGTAGGACTCTGCAACAGAATATGGTAGGATCCCGCCTCAGAAGATGGTAGGGTTCTGCCCCAAAATAGGGTAGGATTCTGCCCGAGAATAGGGTAAGATTCCGCCCCAGAATAGGGTAGGATTCTACCCCAGAATATGGTAGGATTCTCCGCCAGAAAATGGTAGGATTCTGTTCCAGAATACTGTAGGATTTCGCCCTAGAAGATGTTATGATTTCGCCCTAAATATCGGCAGGATTCCACCCCCTAAAACGGTAGGATTTCGCCCCAGAAGACAGTAGAATTCCGCCCCTGAAGACGATAGGATTTAGTCCACAAAGACCGTTGAATTTCACCCGAGAAAACGGTAAGAATCCGCCCAAGAAGACAGTAGGATTCCGCCCCAGAAGACGATAGGATTTAGTCCACAAAGACGGTTTAATTTCACCCGAGAAAACGGTAAGAATCTGCCCAAGAAGACAGTAGGATTCCACCTCAGAATTAGGTAGGATTCCGTCCCGGAATTGGATAGGATTCTGCCCAAAGAGACGGTAAGAAATCGCTCCAGAAAATGGTAGGATTCTGCGCCAGCAGATGGTAAGATTCTGTCCCCAAAGACGGTAAGATTTTGCCACAGAAAACAGTCGGATTCCACCCAGAATACGGTAGGATTCCGCTCCAGAATACTGTAGAATTCTGCCCCAGAATACAGTAGGGTACCGCCCTAGAAGATGGTAGGAATCCGCTCCAGAAGACAATGGGATTCTGCCCCAGATTACGGTAGGATCCCGCCCCAGAAGATGGTAGGGTTCTGCACAAGAATAGGGTAGGATTCCGCCCCAGAATAGGGTAGGATTCCGCCCCAGGATAGGGTCTGATTGCGCCCATAATACGGTAGGATTCTATCCCAGGAGGCGGTAGGATTCCGCCTCGAATACGGCATGAATCCGCCCCAGATTAGGGTAGGATTCCACCCCAGAAGACGGTAGGATTCTACGGCAGAAAACCGTAGAATTCTGCGCCAGAATACGGTGGGATCTCGCCCAAGAAGACGTTATGATTTTGCTCTAAACAATGGCAGGATTCCACCCCTTAAAGGGGGTGTGTATTTTGACAATGAACTGAAGTTCTCGGGTCATTGCTAGAAGGTAAATCAGGCAAATAAATTATTGGGTATCATAAGAAGGTCGTTCAGATATCTAGACGGTCCGTCCCTCGTAACAATCTTCAAGAGTGAAGTGCTTCCCCATCTGGAGTACTGTCACCCCGTCTGGTCCCCGAGATAAGCTAGGGACTGTCAGTTGATTGAAAATGTCCAAAGGAGGGCACCTCGGCTACCCTGAGAGATTAGAACGCCTGGAATTATCTATCATTTATCTATCTATCTATCTAAACTAATCAGTGGTAACCACCTAGTAAGGTACGGTAACTAACATTATTGTAGTCGGGAAGTATTTCGTTTATATTTTTCCACGAAAGGTTTGCTGGAGTTAATGGTTTAGTTAAAAGTATTATATTATTATTAGATAAAAGTAAATGTGTTAGTAATATTAAAGTATTTTTTTATGATATAATTAAGTAAATCAGGAAAACTAAACGAATCGCTGTGATCATTAACTCTTAAAATTGCTGGGTCGGCTCAATAGATGGCAGGTAGTGAGCACTGTGCGTTGTCTGCTTTGTTTACATATACTATGGCTTGTTTACATATATTATGGCTTGTTTATTTATACTATGGCATGTTTACAAATACTATGGTTTGTTTACATCATCTTAAGGGCGAAATTCAAGTTCAAACAAACGTGACCATGGGTAGTAATACCATGTTGAAAACGTTTCTCGAATAGTAACGGGTCAGGTCAACAGATGGCGCTGCTCGGCAGATCTAAGACATCACATTTTTTTATCAAAATAGATGGTAGCTTTCCCGTCTTGTCTACAAACGAGTGTTTCCGAAGCTGGACAATTTAAAGTAATGTACAGTATTATTTGTTTATTTTTCTGTAATTTTTATTTATTTTTCTTTTCTTCATTACGATATAAATTAATTTACCCTAAAATTTGTTTTTTAATGTTTCCTTATTCGGATAAACTTTTTGGGGGAAGAAGACTAAACAGATGCGATTGACTGACAATGGAGCTTCAGTGACAATACAGACACGGACGGTGTAAATGCTGTCAGTCGTCTCTCTCACTTGACAGACGCTGTTTATAAAGTGTACAGTAAGTGTTATTTTTAGTGTATTTAAGTGGTTAAATTTATATTGTGTAAAGGTCGATATATTCAAGTTATTTATTTGTACAGATTTATTTTAAACGGAAATACTTTACAAAATATTAAGATACAAGAGTTAATCTATTATGAACAAGCGTAGGTTAATGGTCGTTGACGCTTTTAATCACATCGACTAATTACTTTAGACAATACTTTACTATTTTGGTTTATGCTTTAGTAACGTTCCTCATACTTGGTGTATGTTTTGGTCTTGTATGTTACATGAAGTATTTGTTATTCGTAATATTATTGTTAATATTGGTCCATAGGTTCCGCCATGTTTACCCGAGGATATCCCCACGTAGTAGTCTCCTTATAGGTTAGGTAGGTTGGTTGCTTTGGTTCCTTTGCTAAATGAATGTTTTTTGTTGTGTATTTTTGGTGTTTTACTCAAATTTAATCTCCATTTTTTTTGCAAATTAGCAGCTTGTTAAAAATGAAAGTTATTTTTTTTTGTATAAACCTTTAACTTGCATATGAATTAACGGTCAGATTTGAGTAAAAAACGAAAAACGTAAAAAAGCAATTCTCGTACCAAAACCTGAGGACAGCCAATGGACGAATATTTTTTTGTTTTCTTTACAGATGATGGATCCAGTTACTGTTGTGCATCAGTGGTCGTCACCGTGGATAGTACAGCACCTTATTTATTGAGGTAAGTTTGTTCAATTAGTTTTCGTTAACCACCCATCACCTTTTTTCCCATAAAATATATTTTTTTGCAAGTTTTCTTGATTTAGAAGATGAATTTTATCTTTGGGGCAAATCACTATCCCCCCTTCCACCCCCAACAATGTGGGGGGATTACTAACAATATTACTGGTTTCAATTGGTCAGGGCTTTAAAGTAGAGGGAAAATGTGGGGTAAAATACTTAAAACACCAAACCACTTTTATAAAAACTGACCTAACGTTTCCTAACTTGTGAAAATGTTAAGTATCAATTAATTTATAAATCCCTCATCTTCCCACCTACTAAACCCCGAAAACGTGAATAAGATGACCTTTACCTTTGGATTTTCGACAAAAAACATGGAGCTCCCACACACACGTCCCACCACCACGAACACGAAGGGGTATTGTAGTCTTATTCTCCCTCATGCTGGACCTACACCCTCCCTCCCTCCCTCCTTCCTATGTGGTTTAGTTCACTCTGATGCTGGACCTACACCCTCCCTCCCTCCCTCCTGTGTGGCCTTGTTTTCCCTGATGCTGGACCTACACCCTCCCTCCCTCCCTCCCTCCCTCCTGTGTGGCCTTGTTTTCCCTGATGCTGGACCTACACCCTCCCTCCCTCCTGTGTGGCCTTGTTCACCCTGATGCTGGACCTACACCCTCCCTCCCTCCCGTGTGGTCTTGTTCACCCTGATGCTGGACCTACACCCTCCCTCCTTCCTGTGTGGTCTTGTTCACCCTGATGCTGGACCTACACCCTCCCTCCCTCCCGTGTGGTCTTGTTCACCCTGATGCTGGACCTACACCCTTCCTTCCCTCCTTACTGTGTGGTTTAGTTCACTCTGATGCTGGACGTACACCCTCCCTCCTGTGTGGTCTTGTTCACCCTGAAACTGGACCTACACCCTCCCTCCCTCCTGTGTGGTCTTGTTCACCCTGATGCTGGACCTACACCCTCCCTCCCTCCTGTGTGGTCTTGTTCACCCTGATGCTGGACCTACACCCTCCCTCCCTCCTGTGTGGTCTTGTTCACCCTGATGCTGGACCTACACCCTCCCTCCCTCCTGTGTGGTCTTGTTCACCCTGATGCTGGACCTACACCCTCCCTCCCTCCTGTGTGGTCTTGTTCACCCTGATGCTGGACCTACACCCTCCCTCCCTCCTGTGTGGTCTTGTTCACCCTGATGCTGGACCTACACCCTCCCTCCCTCCTGTGTGGTTTAGTTCACCCTGATGCTGGACCTACACCCTCCCTCCCTCCTGTGTGGTCTTGTTCACCCTGATGCTGGACCTACACCCTCCCTCCCTCCTGTGTGGTTTAGTTCACCCTGATGCTGGACCTACACCCTCCCTCCTGTGTGGTCTTGTTCACCCTGATGCTGGACCAGTGGACCTGCACCCTCCCTCCCTCCTTCCTGTGTGGTTTAGTTCACCCTGATGCTGGACCATCACCCTCCCTCTTGTGTTATCTTGTTCACCCTGATGCTGGACCTACACCCTCCCTCCTGTGTGATCTTGTTCACCCTGATGCTGGACCTACACCCTCCCTTCTGTGTTATCTTGTTCACCCTGATGCTGGACCTACACCCTCCCTCCTTTGTGTGATCTTGTTCACCCTGATACTGTCCCTACACCCTCCCTCCTGTGTGATCTTGTTCACCCTGATGCTGGACCTACACTCTCCCTCCTTCCTGTGTGGTCTTGTTCACCCTAATGCTGGACCTACACCCTCCCTCCTTTGTGTGGTCTTGTTCACCCTGATGCTGGACCTACACCCTCCCTCCTTCCTGTGTGGTCTTGTTCACCCTGATGCTGGGCCTACACCCTCCCTCCCTCCTGTGTGGTCTTGTTCACCCTGGTGCTAGATCTACACACTCCCTCCTGTGTGGTCTTGTTCACCCTCATGCTGGACCTACGCCCTCCCTCCTTCCTGTGTGGTCTTGTTCACCCTAATGCTGGATTTACACCCTCCCTCCTGTGTGATCTTGTCCACCCTGATTCTGGACCTACACCCTCACTCCTGTGTGGTCTTGTTCACCCTGATGCTGGACCTACACCCTCCCTCCCTCCTGTGTGGTCTTGTTCACCCTGGTACTAGATCTACACACTCCCTCCTGTGTGGTCTTGTTCACCCTCATGCTGGACCTACACTCTCCCTCTTGTGTGATCTTGTTCACTCTCATGCTGGACCTACACCTTCCCTTCTGTGTAGTCTTGTTCACCCTGATGCTGGACCTACACCCTTCCTCCTGTGTCGTCTTGTTGACCCTGATGCTGGACCTACACCCTCCCTCCTGTGTGATCCTGTTCACGCTGATGCTTGACCTACACCCTTCCGCCTATGTGGTCTTGTTCACCCTGGTGCTGCACCTACACCCTCCCTCCTCTGTGGTCTTGTTATTCCAGATGCTGGACGTACACCCTCCCTCCTGTGTGATCTTGTTCGCCCTAATGCTGGACCTACATCCTCCGTCCTGTGTCGTCTTGTTCAACCTGATTCTGGTCCTAAACCCTCCCTCCCTCCTGTGTCATGTTGTTCACCCTGATAGTGGAGTTACACCCTATCTCCTGTGTGGTCTTGTTAACCTGAATGCTGAACGCACACCCTTCCTCCTGTGTGGTCTTGTTCACAATGATGCTGGACCTACACCCTCCCTCCTGTGTGTTCTTGATCACCCTGATACTGTCCCTACACCCTCCCTCCTGTGTGATCTTGTTCACAATGATGCTGGACCTACACCCTCCCTCCTGTGTGGTCTGGTTCACCCTGATGCTGGACCTACACCCTCCCTCCTGTGTGTTCCTGGTCACCCTGATACTGTCCCTACACCCTCCCTCCTGTGTGATCTTGTTCACAATGATGCTGGACCTACACCCTCCCTCCTGTGTGGTCTGGTTCACAATGATGCTGGACCTACACCCTCCCTCCTGTGTGATCTGTGTTCGCCCTGATGCTTGGAATATTTTAATAAAATTTTTCTCAATGCTTATTTCAGTACTTGCCAACTTTTGGTTTCTCAGGTGATTGCGTGTTGTTATGTTCTTCTGGATGTACTTAATTACTAAAATTAATCCCACCAAATTTCAAGTCTGAGAGGAAATCATATTTGGGTGGAAAAACGCGCAAGGGTCCCCCCCCCCCCCCCCCCCCCCCCCCTTACGCGTTTTTTCCAAGGACGAGACAAAACGCGATATACGCGATTTTGTTCAAAATCACCGTATAGGTACTCCTGAGCATTCTGATTCCGATCCTATCATCGACAGTTCGATTGCGGAATAATTAGTGGTCGTAATGATGCTTGGAATATTGTAATGAAATTTTCTCAATGCTTATTTCAGTACTCGCCAACTATTGGGTTCTCTGGTGTTTGGTTGTTATTGTTATGCACTTCTGGATGTACTTAATTACTGAAATTAATCCCACCAAATTTCAAGTCTGAGAGAAAATCATATTTGGGTGAAAAAAGGAGTAACGGTCCCCCCCCCCCCCCCCCCCCTTACGCGTTTTTTCTAACGTCTAGACAAAACGCGATATACGCGATTTTGTTCAAAATCACAGTATAGGTACTCCTGAGCATGCTGATTTTGATCCGATCATGTACAGTTCGATTGCGGAATAATTAGTGGTCGTTATGATGCTTGGACTATTTTAATTAAATTTTTCTCGATGCTTATTTCAGTACTCGCCAACTAATGGTTTCTCAGGTGATTGGGTGGTGTTATGTTCTTCTGGATGTACTTAATTACTGAAATTAATCCCACCAAATTTCAAGTCAGAGAGAAAATCATATTTGGGTGGAAAAACGCGTAAGGGTCCCCCCTTACGCGTTTTTTCCAGGTACGAGACAAAACGCGATATACGTGATTTTGTTCAAAATCACAGTATAGGTACTCCTGAGCATGCTGATTTTGATCCGATCATGTACAGTTCGATTGCGGAATAATTAGTGGTCGTAATGATGCTTGGAATATTTTAATGAAATTTTTCTCAATGGTTATTTCAGTACTTGCCAACTATTAGTTTCTCAGTTGATTGGGTGGTGTTATGTTTTTCTGGATGCACTTAATTACTGAAATTAATTGCACTAAATTTCAAGTCTGAGAGAAAATCATATTTGGGTGGAAAAACGCGTAAGGGTCCCCCCTTACGCGTTTTTTCCAGGGACGAGACAAAACGCGATATACGTGATTTTGTTCAAAATCACAGTATAGGTACTCCTGAGCATGCCGAGTCCGATCCTATCATCGACAGTTCGATTGCAGAATAATTAGTGGTCGTAATGATGGTTGGAATATTTTAATGAATTTTTTCTCAATAGTTATTTCAGTACTCGCCAACTATTTGTTTCTTAGGTATTTGGTTGGAAGAATAATGAGAAGAAAAACATCGGGCGTAATGGAATTGAAGGGAAGAAAAGTGTGTGTGTGGGAAAAACGGAAAGTTAAATGATTACTAAGATGAGATATAGGAGAGAGAAAAGATAGCGATAACATCATCAGCATTAGGTACAGACACACATCCTCCTTTCCTCCCTCACATCACACCTACAAACTCGTTCACTTTCTTTACCTTTCCTTCTCCCTCCTTCCCACCCACTCAACATACACATCCCCTTCCTTCCTCCCATCACCTCTCTCCTTCCCCCTTCCTACCCATACACACATATCACCCTTCCCTCCTTCGTTTCGTATCCTCACCCTTCCCACACATTGTGTCCCTCCCCTCACATCCCCCTTCCCTCCTGCCTCCCCTCACCTTACTCCCCCCCTCCCTCACCCTGCCTCCCCTCACCTTCCTCACTCCTCACTTACCTGTGTCAACAGGTATTCATGCTTTATTATGGGAAAGGTGAATGGTTAGAAAAATTGGCGAAAGGAAGTGTGGGGGGGGGGGAGAGGAAGGTAGAGATGGAAAAGAGTGTGGTGGATGATGGATGGTGGAATGGAAACTGGATATAGTGTTGGGAGATGAATGAAGAGCAGGAGATGGGAAGAGAGAGAGAGAGAGAGAGAGAGAGATCATAATGTACGAGAAACTTGGGAAAAATTGTATACAGTTTTCCCTGTCCGTGAGAGTATCTCTAATTGGCTTAGGCAGGCGGTCTCTCCTCTTTTAAAACTTGTCCTGAGCGTCAGAGGGAGTTGAAGGGGATGTAAATGTTGAGATGATGTGAATGTTGACATGTGGTGTTCCGGACTTCTGTACCTGTGAATGTTGAGATGTGTTCTGGTGTCCTTGTAACTATGAATGTTGAGGTGCGTTATGGTGTCTTTGTACCTGTGAATGTTGAGGTGTGTTGTGGTGTCCTTGTAACTATGAATGTTGAGGTGTGTTATGGTGTCTTTGTACCTGTGAATGTTGAGGTGTGTTGTGGTGTCCTTGTAACTATGTATGTTGAGGTGTGTTGTGGTGTCCTTGTAACTATGTATGTTGAGGTGTGTTATGGTGAGGTTGTATCTGTGAATGTTGTGAATGTAAACACAGACAAATTAATAGACAATCACACAGACAGACAGGACACTATAAATAGACAAACACAGACAAACACAGACAGAACATAAAGTCAAACAACCAAGTACAGGACGGATAGACAGACACACGCACAGACATGCATGACATAGACAGACAGGTCACATACAGACAGACAAGACAGACAGCCACAGACAAACAGACAGACAAACTATACATCTTTTAACATTGTTTTCATCAAGAACCACAGTGAGTTTCTAAGCTAAGAATAACACTAAAAACCTTGAAATACTGTATTCACTAAATACCCAGACAGACATACAGACAGCCAGACAGACAGACAGACAGACAGACTGACAGACAGACTGACAGACAAACAGACAGATGGACAGACAGACAGACAGACAGACAGACAGACAGATGGACAGACAGACAGACAGATGGACAGACAGACAGACAGACAGACAGACAGACAGCCAGACAGCCAGACAGACTGACAGACAAACAGACAGATGGACAGACAGACAGATGGACAGACATACAGACAGCCAGACAGACAGACAGACAGACTGACAGACAAACAGACAGATGGACAGACAGACAGACAGATGGACAGACAGACAGACAGATGGACAGACAGACAGACAGACAGACAGCCAGCCAGACAGCCAAACAGACTGACAGACAAACAGACAGATGGACAGACAGACAGATGGACAGACAGACAGACAGACAGCCAAACAGACAGACAGACAGACAGACAGCCAAACAGACAGCCAAACAGACTGACAGACAAACAGACAGATGGACAGACAGACAGACAGACAGCCAGACAGACAGACAGACAGCCAGACAGCCAAACAGACAGACAGACGGGCAGACAGACAGACAATTAGTACGTTCTCTTGAGAGCTCTGGGTTAGCAGGGGCCACCCAAGTTACGGGACCACCAGTTTAAATTAAGATTTCACATGCCTCGATTATGACTTACTCACACGCAGAAAGACGGACAGACAGAACCACAGACCAACACAGAAACTAACTGATGGAATGGATGACTTGACTGACTGACTGACTGACTGACTGACTGACTGACTGACTGATTGATTGACTGACTTCGACAATGCATCCCTCTCAGACACCTCGATCTGGGCCACCCAAGAGTTGAACTCAGAGAAGGACATGACCTAATAATTACTGTGTTGAACCAGGTGTGGAGAGAGAGAGAGAGAGAGAGAGAGAGAGAGAGAGAGAGAGAGAGTATTGGCTCTTGACGTGAACTAGTGACTGCTATGACTGCTTGAGAGATAGAGACGTAGACAGACAGAATAAAAGAATCATTAACTTCAAAAATGTTCAATTAAGTTCTTGTATATCAACCCCCCCCCCCTCCTGCTCTCCCACCACCCCCCTTACTTCTCTTCCCCTTTAACTTACTTTAATAGGGATAATTTGGGGTTTAAGAGCTATGTCTTCCGCCTCCCGTGCCCTTTACCAGATGGAGCGAATACGTGTAATAACGACCTTTCACAAAACGCAATAAGGGCTTAGGTCTCACGTTCATGATATGGTAATAAGTGTGTTTATGGTAGAGATGTGTGTGTGTGTGTGTGTGTGTGTGTGTAATAATAATAATAATAATAATAATAATTAACGGTTTATTGAAAAAGTCGGCATCCCGAAGGCTGAAAATATACATTGGACAAAAATTACTTATTACATACAAAGACATAGGGTGGGTGGGTCGTTTAACAAATGTTTTCATTGCTGAAAGAAGAAAGAGCATGAATTGAACATACAAATTATTATAGTTTACAGTTGGTGTGGTGTCCACGTGGTGTATTAACTCGTCCTCGGATGTTGATATGAAGGACCTAACGTGGTCATGGAGACACCAGGTGGTGTGGTGTTCACGTGGTGTAATAACTCGTCCTCGTGTGTTGATATGAAGGACCTCACATGGTCATGGGGTGGTGTCATAGTACCTCGCCTTGCTGGGTTGTGTTGTGTTATCTCGTAGTCAGGTGCATAGCCGGCCGGCCCTTTGTTGTTGTTAATAATAATAATAATTAACGGTTTATTGAAAGAGCTTGGCAGCCAGAAGGCTGAAAATATACAGTTACATATTTGGGGAATGGGTTACGAATTACAAATAATATACAAGTAACATAAGTGACACAAATAAGACATATAATAACTTAGATGGGGAAAAGCTCAAACTACAGTTCATTTCAACATAGTGACAGTGTAAGGAGCAGTGTTTACTGGGAGTGAATACACTGATTTATTACAAGTTATTGATAATTTTTACAATGGTTGGGACTGGGCTGTTCTTATAGCGATCAGTTCGTGCACGTATGGGCTGGATGCGGTTGTGGTGTCGAACAGCAATTCTCAGACAAGGGATCTCAGGTGGTAGTAGGAGCCGGTGTCGGGGATGGTGTAGAAGCTTCTTACCAAATTTGCAGATGAGGTCGTGGTGATGGTCAGTGAGAGTCGAAAGGGTCAGTGTGTTGAGCGCTTCTTGATATGTGGAGTAGGAAGGGGAGAGAATAATCTTGCATGCCCTCTTTTGCACTTTTTCTAGGTGTTTACGTTGTGTGGCATTTAGGGAGGAAGACCAGGTGGGGGAGGCATAGGTGAGCTTGGGAAGTATGAATGTTGTGTAAACACTGAGGAGCTCGTGTGCAGGAACTCCGAGGGACTTGAGTCGGCGGAGGAGGTGGAGACGGAAACTGGAGGATTTGACAACTTCACTGACGTGTGGTTTCCAATTTAGTTTGTTGTCTATGGTGACGCCGAGGACCTTCGTGGAATCTACAACCTGGAGTGTGTTCGGACCTAGAGTAATGGAAGGAGGTGGGACAATGTCGGAGGAGAGGTTGATGTGCATAACCATGGTCTTGGTATGGTTGATGGTGACATGGTTGTTGGTGGCCCAGTTTTGGAGACAGTTCAATAAATCCTGAAGGGCGGTATAGTTGGGAGCAGAATTGTTGACGCTGATCCCAATGGTGGAGTCGTCGACATATTTCCAGCGAGCAGGGGTTTCTCTTAGGGCATCATTGATGAGCATAAGGAAGCAGAGTGGTCCCATCTTGGTGCCTTGGGGGACGCCACAGGTGAGTGACTGAAAGGTGGAGACAGCCCCTCGGAAGCGTACAGCTTGGCGTCGGTCACTGAGGAAGTCTGTAAGCCATGGTATGAGACTTCTTCGAAGCCCGAGGTCAATAGCTTTGTTGATGATTATATTGTGGTCGACTAGGTCGAACGCTTTAGTGAAATCAATGAAGGCGACAGCTACAGACGTTTTTCGTTTCTCTAGATGGCGGTATATGTAATCGAGAAAGCTGACAAGACAGTGAGTGGTGGAGGAAGTTTTCATGTTGCCAAATTGCTGAGGGTCTACGACTCCTGCAATATCAGCATAAGCCCAGTCGAACACAAAACTTTCACAGATTAGGCTGGGTATTGGGGTGATTGCAATAGGTCGTAGCTGATTTAAGGATTGTGGGCTGGTTGATTTGGGCACTGGTGATACATAAGAGGTCTTCCAGTCAGCTGGGCATCTGGCTTGACTGAGAGAAGCGTTGATGATGGAGCAGAGGGGTTTAGCAAGCTCCGGGGAGAACTCCTTGAAGAGTTTCATTGGTAAGTCAATGGGGGTGGTAGAGCGTTTTAATTTTAGTTTGTCCAGGCGTTTTGCTACGTCAAATTCTTCTACTAAGTCAGTGGGAAGGGGGGCTGGTAGGTAAGCAGGGAGAGTGGTTGTGTCAAGCCGCGGGAGCGTCTGGCATATAGTAGCGAAATGGTTATTTGTTTGCTCAGCTGCGTCATCACTAGTGAGGTGGCTAAGGAAGGGGAGGGGGTGTGTCTTATTGTTTAGTCCACAGAGTTCTTTAAGCTTACCATACCATTGACTGATGTTGGTCTGCTTCAGGTGTTGTAATTTGGTTGGGTAGTGGGACTTCTTTGCAGTGCGTATTTCGCGGATGACTCGGTTGCGAAGTGACCTGTAGCGGATGTGGTCATTGAGATGAAAGGCTCTGTCTCTCTGTTGCATAAGTCTTTTGATCCGAGGTGTGATCCAGGGCAAGTCAGCTGGGTGAGATCTGACGGACTTCTCGGGGAAGAAGTGGTGGTGAGCTTCCGTGTGTGTGTGTGTGTGTGTGTGTGTGTTTTAATCATATAGATACAAGCTAAGTGTCATGTAAGGAGAGTGTGTTGAAGTATGTTTCAGTGAGGGAATGGTTTCTAATGTGTTATAGTGAGGTTTTATGACGGTTGGATGACGGAAGGTGGGTGAGGGGGCGTGTCTGGTGGGTAAGGGGGCGTGTGTGGTGGGTAAGGGGGCGTGTGTGGTGGGTGAGGGGGCGTGTGTGGTGGGTGAGGGGCCGTGTGTGGTGGGTGAGGGGGCGTGTGTTGTGGGTGAGGGGGCGTGTGTTGTGGGTGAGGGGGCGTGTATAGTGAGTGAGGGGCCGTGTGTGGTTGGTGAGGGGGCGTGTGGGGTAGATGAGGGGGCGCGTGTGGTGGGTGAGGGGGCGCGTGTGGTGGGTGAGGGGGCGCGTGTGGTGGGTGAGGGGCCGTGTATAGTGAATGAGGGGCCGTGTGTGGTTGGTGAGGGGGCGTGTGGGGTGGATGAGGGGGCGTGTGGGGTGGATGAGGGGGCGTGTGGGGTGGGTGAGGGGGCGCGTGTGGTGGGTGAGGGGGCGCGTGTGGTGGGTGAGGGGGCGCGTGTGGTGGGTGAGGGGCCGTGTATAGTGAATGAGGGGCCGTGTGTGGTTGGTGAGGGGGCGTGTGGGGTGGATGAGGGGGCGTGTGGGGTGGGTGAGGGGGCGTGTGTGATGGGTGAGGGGGCGTGTGTGGTGGGTGAGGGGGCGTGTGTTGTGGGTGAGGGGGCGTGTGTGGTTGGTGAGGGGGCGTGTGTTGTGGGTGAGGGGGCGTGTGTGGTTGGTGAGGGGGCGTGTGGGGTGGATGAGGGGGCGTGTGTGGTGGGTAAGGGGCCGTGTGTGGTTGGTGAGGGGGCGTGTGTGGTTGGTGAGGGGGCGTGTGTGGTTGGTGAGGGGGCGTGTGTTGTGGGTGAGGGGGCGTGTGTGGTTGGTGAGGGGGCGTGTGTTGTGGGTGAGGGACCGTGTATAGTGAATGAGGGGCCGTGTGGGGTGGATGAGGGGGCGTGTGGGGTGGATGAGGGGGCGTGTGTGGTGGGTGAGGGGGCGCGTGTGGTGGGTGTGGGGCGCGTGTTGTGGGTGAGGGGGCGCGTGTGGTGGGTGAGGGGGCGTGTGCGGTGGGTGAGGGGCCGTGTGCGGTGGGTGAGGGGGTGTGTTGGTGGGTGGATGAGGAAGTGTATAAGTGGGTGAGTGAGGGGGGAACTGTGTGTGTGTGAGTAAGTGAGAGGGCCTGTTGATGAGTGATGGGTGAGGAGCGTGTGGATGGGTGATGCGGCATGTGATTAAATGTTTAGGGAAGGTTGGGGACTGGGTGAGTGGTCCTGAGTGTGGCGACAATGAAGAAACACGTGGGTGTGGTAGGAAGCGAGGATGTGAGAGGTCGTGGGTGTATGGATGGGGACGAGGATGGATTTTCAGCGGAGTAAGTTGTGATTTTTGGTTGGAGTGGGCGTGAGGGTGGTTGAGGTTTGTGGTTGGGTTATGAAGGGTTGGTGGCCGTGATGGTGGACAGGTGGAGTGAACAGTGATCTATGGTTGTAGTGTTTATGCTGAAGCTGCCAAGATAATCTCGGAATGCAAAAAATCAAATAATTTCCTATTTCATTATCCAACATGTGATTTACTTCAACACATTCACTCAACTACATGAAACTTGTTGTATATATATATTTTTTGTTGTTATACCGTGGAAGAGTAAAAACACTGCGGCGTAAAATAAGGTATGGATAAATTGTGATTTTACGACAGTGAAACAAAGAATAACATATTCGAACCGTTAATGGTTTAGCCTACAAAATAAACCTCGTAATGGCCACAAAATATGGCTGTAGTGACCTGCAAAACAAATGGCCAGCGAAAAGAACTTTGAGCTTATAGTAAGGAGTGACCTGCGAAAGGAGCATGTAGTGCCCTCCATAATACGCTCATGATCACTTGGAAAATGTGTTTATGAAAGCTTAATGGAAGTGTTTACTGAGATCCATAAAATGAGCCCTTGGTGGCTTATCGCCACTGTTTACCTTCGCGGCCCACAAAATAAACCCTTGGTGGCCTGCAGTGTTGCCAACTTGGCGGAAAATCCACTAAATTTTGCGGGTTGTCCTTTCAAAACGCGGATGGCTTAGACCTTTCGCGGATAGCGGATTTTCTGGTGCGTTTCACTAGATTTTGCGGAAGTTCTAGCGGATTTCGTATACAAGATGATTATTAGTAATTAAAACCTATTCTGTCCTCCCTCTGAAATTAGAACAAAATAAATAAATTTAAAGTAAATAGAATACAGAGTAATCAGCAACCCAATCTCGTCCCACTGCTGACCATGTCCATTACACGTTCGAACTTCGTACAGGTACAGGACCTGTCCGCCTTGGTTCCCGCCGCCCTGCCCATGTCGTGGCCCAGCCACTGCCAGTTAGCCCCCCAGACGTCACTCTATGTGGAAGTGCTTTAATTAACCTACGTGGGGCCAACTCACGGTCAAGCATACACAAAAAGCTGGGAGGCATTTCCAGAGTTAAAGGACTAGCTTAAGCCTGTAGAAAAAGATAAAACTAAGGCAGATTGCTTGTTCTGTAAATGCGAGATTAATGCAAAACTTTGTGATCTGAGAAGGCATGTAGTTTCAGTAAAACATGTCAAATCATCAGATCTATTTTCTAGTGCAAGGCAAGCAAAGCTACCTCTCTCTAAATTTAATGACACGACAACAATCCACAAGTGAGGCCGAAGGACTGCTCTCGATGGTAATTGCTGAACTTACTGCACTTTTACCTGTGGGGAACATGTGTCGGAAGCTTGCAAAAAGGAGTTCAGTGACAGTAGTGCAGTGAAATTGCATAAAGCCGATTGCCAAAACATTATAGTAAATGTGTCGGCACCACACTTTACCTAGAGTCTACGAAAAGATATTGGTGATGGACAGTACAGCATTTTGATTGATGAGTCAACTGACATAGCACTCGTGAAGTTGCTTGGTGTTATTGTACGTTATTTCAGCAAGGAGTTAAAGAAAATTTTGTCAACGTATCCTGGATTTAATGAACTAGAAGATGGAACATCGTAATCTTTAGTAAATGCCATCAAGAACCTTTTACAGGATGTACAGCTGGACCCACAGAAGTTACTAGGAGTTGGAGTTGATAATGCGAGTGTCAATACAAAATATTGTTAAATCAAAGCTCAGAAATCGGTTGAATACAAGTTCAGTCTGTACGATTATTGCAGTGAAAAGTGGACTCAGAAGAGTTGGAAAATGTTGCCATTATTGAACTGCCAAAACAAGTGGTAAAGCAAATAGGTACAATGGTAGCATACAGTTCATCGACATAAAAAGTACCAGAAGATCGTCAAGCTCTTCTTCAGTACCCATGTCTATAAAGACTGAAGAGGAAGAAGAGGCCGGCATAATTTTCTCGCTGAACTAAGTGGCGAGTACTTAACATTTGTATATTTACTTAACATTTGCACATTGTTTAGGATACATGCGTAATATTGTGCTTAGCGGATTTCTAGCCGGTTCTATAGGTCAATCTAGCCGATTTTCACCAACCTCATTTGGCAATGGTGGCCTGTCTTCAGTGTTTACTTTCGCGACTCACAAAACGCACCCATGAGTGGCCTGTATCCAATGTTTACGTTCGTGACCCACAGAATGCGCCCGTGGTGGCCCTTCTCTGGTGTTTACGCTATACATCGCCTTGCCTTAAGAAGCACCTAGACCAATCAGCTGAGGATATATCTCAAGAGCACGAGTGTGGCAAAGCGCTACATCAACACAACCAACAGAGAGCGTCTGTCCCGGGCCCAGGGAGTTATATAGTGAGTGACACGCTTCATCAACAGCACTACAAACAGGGGAGACTTTGAGGGATGCCTGGTGGTATTTTCATTGTTGCTGGAATAACAAATGTGATACTTGAGATAGACGAAACATCTGGGGGGAGAGCGAGATAGAGACAGACAGAGAGACAAATAAACAGACATACACTTTCTCAGGGAAATAAACACTGAAACAAAAGATCATTTGAATAGAGAAGCAAATTAACGAATACACACACACACACACACACACACACAGAGACAGATTACAGATAAAAAAATACCATTCAATCAATACGAGAACAAAAACAAGCCGAAGAAAAAAGTCCTCAAATAAAATCCTTTCTCACACACACACACACACACACACGAGAGAGAGAGAGAGAGACGCAGAAACAAAGGAGATAAAACCAAGTAAAAAACAACTCCCTCCTCCCCCACAGAAAGCAATAACAATCCCACATATTTTTATTATTGTTAACTAACCACAAAAGCCTTCCCATTTTACTCACCATTGATCAAAAATAATTCTTTAGCGGAGAAAAAAAGGAGTCCAACGAACCCACTTTTTTTTTTTAACCATAAAAACATTTCCATTTTACTCCCCACCCACCAGCCAAACCTCAAATATTATTTTATTGTATTTTATTTTTACTTAACACAACTCATTTTGAGCAACCTAACCTAACCAATAGTTTAGCATTAAGAAATACAAGGACTCGTTGCATTTACAAACATAATATCCATCTCATCCTACAACAAACACAATATCCGTCTCTCACCTTTCAACAAACACAATATCCATCTCTCACCCTTCAACAAACACAATATCCATCTCTCACCCTTCAACAAACACAATATCCATCTCTCATCCTTCGACAAACACAATATCCATCTCTCATCCTTCAACAAACACAATATCCATCTCTCACCCTTCAACAAACACAACATCCGTCTCTCACCCTTCAACAAACACAATATCCGTCTCTCACCCTTCAACAAACACAATATCCATCTCTCACCCTTCAACAAACACAATATCCATCTCTCACCCTTCAACAAACACAATATCCATCTCTCACCCTTCAACAAACACAATATCCATCTCTCACCCTTCAACAAACACAATATCCATCTCTCACCCTTCAACAAACACAATATCCATCTCTCATCCTTCAACAAACACAATATCCATCTCTCACCCTTCAACAAACACAATATCCATCTCTCACCCTTCAACAAACACTATAACTCAGCAGGATGTCGTCGCTCCAGAGACAACGAGCCCAAACAAACAAGACTTAACGTGACAAATTTGGGTCAGAGGAGACTCGGCAAGTTGACATTTTCCGCCTGGTCTGAGCTCCAGCCACCACCAGCCACCCGTTCACGGAGCTGATTAACATTTCAGCGTGGTGGCCGCCAGCCTCCGCCTCTCTCCTGCTGCTGCTGTTGTGAGGGAGAGTCTAAGGGGATCTTACTTCCTCCTGCTGCTGCTGTTGTTGTGAGGGAGAGTCTGAGGGGCTCTTACTCCCACCTGCTGCTGCTACTGTTGTGAGGGAGAGTCTGAGGGGCTCTTACTCCCACCTGCTGCTGCTGCTGTTGTTGTGAGGGAGAGTCTGAGGGGCTCTTACTCCCACCTGCTGCTGCTGCTACTGTTGTGAGGGAGAGTCTGAGGGGCTCTTACTCCCACCTGCTGCTGCTGCTGTTGTTGTGAGGGAGAGTCTGAGGGGCTCTTACTCCCACCTGCTGCTGCTGTTGTTGTGAGGGAGAGTCTGAGGGGCTCTTACTCCCACCTGCTGCTGCTGTTGTTGTTGTGAGGGAGAGACTGAGGGGCTCTTACTCCCACCTGCTACTGTTGTTAGGGAGAGTCTGAGGGGCTCTTACTCCCACCTGCTGTTGTTGTGAGGGAGAGTCTGAGGGGCTCTTACTCCCACCTGCTAATGTTGTTAGGGAGAGACTGAGGGGCTCTTACTCCCACCTGCTGTTGTTGTGAGGGAGAGTCTGAGGGGCTCTTACTCCCACCTGCTGCTGTTGTGAGGGAGAGTCTGAGGGGCTCTTACTCCCACCTGCTGCTGTTGTTGTGAGGGAGAGTCTGAGGGGCTCTTACTCCCACCTGCTGCTGTTGTGAGGGAGAGTCTGAGGGGCTCTTACTCCCACCTGCTGCTGTTGAGGGAGAGTCTGAGGGGCTCTTAATCCCACTTGCTGCTGTTGCTGTTGTTAGGGAGAGTCTGAGAGGTTCTCACTTCCTCCTGCTTCTGCCACGTCTTTCAGGGAGGGAGAATCTCGGAGGAATTGACTTGCTGCTGTTGTTTGAACAGACAATAAATCATAGTTCATATATAAGGTAAAGGTAGAGTCAAAAATGTTATAGTTACCAGCTTAAGAGAAAATGAAAATGTAGAGTTGTTGAAATAGTAATACAAATGGTCTTGTTTGCAGATATTTCTTTTTAAAGTTAAATAACTTATCACCTGAGCTCGTGTCCAGTTTTGGCGCTCTTGGCAACAGTCACAATTCGATCTAGTTAATTGGTTGCAAAGTGAATCCTGTCATGTTTAGCAATCAGCAACCAATCAACTCCCATGATTTTTGACGGTTGCTCAGGACGCCACAACCAGCACCCAATCAACTCCAATGACTTTTGACGGTTGCTCAGGACGCCACAACCAGCAACCAATCAACTCCCATGACTTCTCGCGGTTGCAAAGGACACATCAGTCAGCAACCAATCAACTCCCATGACTTTTGACGGTTGCTCAGGACGCCACAACCAGCAACCAATCAACTCCCATGACTATTGACGGTTGCTCAGGACGCCACAGTCAGCAACCAATCAACTCCCATGACTTTTGACGGTTGCTCAGGACGCCACAACCAGCAACCAATCAACTCCCATGACTTTTCGCTGTTGCTAAGGACGCCACAAAATGACAGAGCAAAGTCGATATAATCAACTGGGATATAAAATTAACACTTATTCAGGAGCGACAGGCAAGAAAGTTGTAAGAAGTGGGGATTTTTATCAGCTAAAGAATAAGGAAGATAAGACCGAGGTGGATAGTTTAATTGAGTTGGTTAGTTAAGATGTGCACTTGGTTGACAGTGAACCAAAGGATTATATAAAGCATAGTAGGTGTGTGTGTGTGTCTGTAATAATAATAATAATAATAATAATAATAATAATAATTAACGGTTTATTGAAAGAGTATGGCAGCCGGAAGGCTGAAAATATACAGGTGCACAATTGGGGAATGAGTCTCTTGATTTGCAAATAATATACAAGTAACATAAGTGATACAAATATTATATATAATAACTACTGTAGGTGGGGAGGTCATACTACAGGGCATTTCAACATAGTGATAGTGCAAAAAGGTAAGATTGACTGGGAGTGAATACACTGGGTGATTACAAGTTATGATTTTTACAATGGATGGGACTGGGCTGTTCTTATAGCGATCAGTACGATCAGTACGTGCCCGTATGGGCTGGATGCGGTTGTGGTGTCGAACAACAATTCTCGGCCGAGGGATCTCGGGTGGTAATAGGAGCCGGCATTGAGGATGGTGCAGAATCTTCCCACCAGATTTGCAGATGAGGTCGTGGTGATGGTCAGAGAGAGCCGAAGAGGGTCAGTGTGTTGAGTGCTTCTTGATGTGGAGTAGGAGGAGGAGAAAATAATCTTACACGCCCTCTATTGCACTTTTTCCAGGTGCTTACGTTGTGTGGCATTTTGGGAGAAAGACCAGGTAGGGGAGGCATAGGTGAGCTTGGGAAGTATGAATGTTGAGTAAACACTGAGGAGCTCGGGGGCAGGAACTCCGAGGGACTTGAGTTGGCAGAGGAGGTAGAGACGGGAACTGGAGGATTTGACAATTGTATTGATGTGTGTTTTCCATTTTAGTTTGTTGTTTGTGGTGACGCCGATGAGCTTAGTGGAGTCTACAACCTGGAGTGTGTTGGGGCCTAAAGTAATGGAAGGGGGTGGGACAATGTCGGAGAGGTTGATGTTCATAACCATGGTCGTGGTAAGGTTGATGGTGACGTGGTTGTTGGTGGCCCAATTTTGGAGACTGTTCAATAAATCCTGAAGGGCGGTGTAGTCGGGAGCCGAGTTGTTGACACTGATCCCAATGGTGGAGTCGTCGACATAATTCCAGCGAGCAGAGGTTTCTCTTTGGGCATCATTGATAAGCATAAGGAAGCAGAGTGGTCCCATCTTGGTGCCTTGGGGGACGCCACAGGTGAGTGACTGAAAAGTGGAGACAACCCCTCGGAAGCGTTCGGCTTATCGTCGGTCACTAAGGAAGTCTGTAAGCCATGATATAAGACTTCTTCGAAACCCGAGGTCGATAGCTTTGTTGATGATTAAATTGTGGTCGACAAGGTCAAATGCTTTGGTGAAGTCAATGAAGGCGACAGCCACAGACGTTTTTCGTTTTTCCAGATGGCTGTATATGTTGTCGAGAAAGCTGACAAGACAGTGAGTGGTGGAGGGAGTTTTCATATTACCAAATTGCTGAGGATCTATGGCGCCTGCAGTATCAGCATAAGCCCAGTCAAACACGAAACTTTCACGGATTAAGCTGGGTATTGGGGTGATTGCAATGGGTCGTAACTCATTTAAGGATTGTGGACTAGTTGACTTGGGCACTGGTGACATATAATAAGTCTTCCAGTCAGCTGGGCATCTTGCTTGACTGAGAGAAGCATTGATGTTGGAGCAGAGGGGTTTAGCTAGTTCCGAGGAGAACTCCTTGGAGAGTTTCATTGGCAAGTCAATGGGGATGGTGGAGCGCTTTAACTTCAGTTTGTCCAGTCGTTTTGCTACTTCAGATTCTTCTACTAAGTCAGTGGGAAAGGGGGCTGGTAGGTAAGCAGGGAGACTGGTTGTGTCAAGCCGGGGGAGCGTCTGGCATATAGTTACGAAATGGTTATTTGATTGCTCAGCTGCGTCAACATTAGTGAGATGCTAAGGAAGGGGAGGAGGTGTGTCTTATTGTTTAGTCCACAGAGTTCTTTAAGCTTACCATACCACTGACTGTTATTGGTCTGCTTCAGGTGTTGCAACTTGGTTGGGTAGTGAGACTTCTTTGCAGTGTGTATTTCGTGGATGACTTGGTTGCGAAGGGACCTGTAGCGGATGACTTGCTTGCAAAGGGACCTGTAGCGGATGTGGTCATTGAGATAAAAGGCGCTCTCGCTGCTGCATATGAGGTGATTGATAAGTGTCTCTGGTGGGTGAGCGAGGCGGATGGTATGCCGCACAGATTATGATAGAAGCAGTGTGGCGTGGGTGGGCCCGTGGCACAACACATACCCATAATGCCTCCACATCTGCTGGGACTTCAGGCGTGACGGGAGTAGTATATCTTGACAGGAGAGGGCAACGCCCCCTTCGCGTCCATGTGAACGAAGGTGATGAAAGAATTGATATCCCTCAATATGGCACGTTTCAGGAACAATTTGACAAGCTTCTCATATGGCAACGACGTTGGCAGCGACTGATTGGACTGATAATCCCGTTTTAATTACACTTCAAGGGATCACGTGAAGATTAGGCACTCCAGCTCATTTCACTTGATGATTAAAGATACGAACAATAACCTATCCTATCCTGACCAAGTTAATAAAGTAAATTTTTAGCAAGAAATTATTCAACTGGACCGATAACAATATTTTATTGGAGAAGGGGGTGAAAATGACGTAATTTGTGTATGACCTGTTAAGTGAAGTGACGCTGCCTTTCATGGATAATTATACGTCCAACACAGGTCGTCAGAAGGCTTACCAGTCCGTTAAATTAGACTCGGCATGATAAATACTTGAGTACGAGGACTTTATCCCCTGAATACGGTGTTATCATAATCAAAAGGTAAAGTCATCGTACTAAAGGGGTTAATATGAGAATAGGTTTAGCGAGGACAGGTTTAGCGAGGACTGGTTTAGCGAGGACAGGTTTAGCGTGGACAGGTTTAGCGAGGACTGGTTTGGTTACATCTCCACATTGTTGTTTTTTTCATCTAGTGAGTTACACCTTCACCTCCCCCCACAATCCCTACCCTTCCCCTCCTCCCAAGAACTCACTTATCCGCTCCCCTTCCCCTAACATAGACCCCCTCCACCACTACCATCTCTACCTTCCTCCGACCTACACCTCTACCCCCACCTACACCCACCTACTCCCCACAACCAACTTTAGCCACCTCCTCTCCTCCCCTTCAACCCTACCTTCCCACCTACCCCTCTCCTCCACGCCTTCATCTCATACCCCCCTTTCCCTCTCCCAACCTTCACAACTACCCCCTTCCCCCCTCCCCAGTAGCCCCCCCACCCCGACCACTCTTCTCTGTCACCACAACAACACTTCGTATAAAAATTTTCACAGAACATGACAAATTTCAACAGATGCCACAGAGAACACGGCATACCTGAGTAACTCGTCCACAAGCTGGTGTATCATGCAGGTGTGGGGCCTCGTCAATTGATTACATCAACTAAACTACATTTAAGATTCATAGAAATTGACTGATTGGCGGTTGCTATAGGTGAACCGTGACGTTACATCGATAAATTCAATGATATTTTTTTTTTTTTTTCAAAATTTTATGCAATGGATTTTTTTCAATGTTAAAATTTCTGGCCTCTGTTTTCATAGTACGGCAAAATAATCTGTTTTAAGGGTCGTACACAGAAAGTATGTAAGTAATCATCTACAAGTCTATGGTAATTGATGATATACTAGTAATATGTCTGTAGGTTTCCAAACACATTTTCAACAAGTGTAAGAAAGTGCTCTAAATGTTGTGAGTTTTGGGAAGCAGTTCTGTGGTGGAGGGTCTATCTTGTTCTATAGTGTTAAGTGACTTGTAGCATCCACCGCCGAAAAACAGACAGACAGACAAGAGAGACCCACCTTCAATTTCACGTCAGCAGAACTTGTCTCTTTTTTATGTATTTGACCCAAATCCGCTGAGACCAAAAACCCTGGCGACAGAGCTAATGACCCGAGGCTGACTTAGGACCCACCATCAACCACACGGTGGACCTATATACGGTCCTCCAGGTCCTGCCTAGAATAAAAAAACACCCGCTGAGTCCTGTCTGGAATAAAGGGGTTCCCCTAGATCCTGTGTGTGATAAATAAAGCATAGTTGTAGTATGAGCAGTGGTAATAATAATAATAGCCTGGGACCGTCACAGCAGGAAGTTTGATGGACAACACCCATCTCCCACCCACCCATCCACCCTTCTCCTCTCCTCCTCACAGTGTTCAGAACTCAAGACAAACAACAGCTATGAAAAACACAGAAGATAACAAACAATAAACAATACAAACAATTCAGATAAACAATGTCTCCAACCATTCCCTGTCTGTTCATATTTTACAATAGTCATCAGTTTTGTTGACATGGCATTAATTTTAGGTTCACTTTGTTTTTGTTTTGTTTTATCTCAGAGTTATGACTTATTACAGTAGTTTGGTGGATGGCTTATAGATCAGAACGCTCACATGACCTCAAGGCTTAGTACTCGGGCTCGTCCGACATAAAACACACACACACACACACACACGTGTCTGGATAAAGTAGACTAGAATTCTGTATTAAAATATCCCTGACTATTTATTTTGGGGGCGGCCTCCTGATAGTTAAGTGAACGTTTGTCGTAAGGGTGAAACTCTTTTGTAATTCTGTTGGTGTCTTTAAACGATTTTTGATTCATTAGTTGCAATAAGCAAGTTTTTTGGTCAGGTTAGGTTAGGTTAGGATAGGTTAGGATGGGCTGGGCTGGGCTGGGCTGGGCTGGGCTGGGATAGATTAGGTTAGGTTAGGTTAGGTTCTGATGTGTGATTGTGTTATTTTCTTCGGCTGTTATGACTGTGTGTCAAGTATAGTCTCCGCCCACCGCTTATCTAGGGTCTTATCTGTGGCTTTGTGTGTATTATCTTTACCACAGTGTCTTGGGTAATAGATTAGGACAGTGTATAATCTGCTGGCGGTGGCGGCGTACATACAGTATATATATATAACAATGGTCGTTTAATTTAGCAGCTTTGTTGACTAGGTTAAAATACAATTCTGCCTAAATTGAATAGTTCGATCAAGTCCTGACACGAAACTACAGTGACATTAGAAGTAGCAAAAGTAGTAGTAGTAATAGTGGTAATCGTAGTATTAGTAGGGGGAACGGAGGAGGAGGCCACAATAAACTCAGTAGTAGTAGTTGTGGTGATGGGAAAGAGAGGAAGTGGTGAATAGGGGTTGGTGGGGGGAGGAGGAAGAGAGGGGGGGGGGGGGTTCAGGTAAGGATTTAGGAGAGAGGGGGAGGGAATAAAAAGGAAGATATATGGTAGGAGGGGGAAATGATAGGCTGTGCTGAGGGAGGCACACTGGTGTTAAGAGAGGGAGATAAAATTGGAAGGATGGGAGAGGCTTGATGATATGCCCTTACGAATAACGCCATAACATAGACGAAATACACGCGTTTCGTCTCTCGAGGACGTTTATTAGGGCGGAAAACACACGTCGTGCCCCTTAAAACCATATAATAGGGAGAGATGGAGACCTCCTCCATCCTAATCAGTGTCCATTTGTTTCTAAATTACATTTCTCTTGTATCTTAGCAGAAAATCTAAAGAGAGTAATTTAACTGACTGTATTGGACACAGATGGCAGTTTTCTCTCAGAGTTGGTAACAGTTTTAGCCCCCTAGAGGTTATGGGTCTCTCTCCAGGGTATTATATCGTAAGAGAGCTGTTAAGACTGATATATTGTCAGTCTTCCTATCGACGAAACTTCGCCCAGCTTTTAGTTTCCCTAGCAACCATAACACTTAACGTATATGATGATTGGTGGTTGGTTACTAAGGGTGTCGTGACGTCACATTGATAAAGTTACTCCTCAACATGTTTACTTGCCTCCGATGTAAGTTATTTAAGATCAACATTGGTTCAGGCACTTGGAGTTGTTAGAATAGGTTTCAGTTGATTAAATTTATGAGGGAAAAGTCTCGTCTCTCTGAAATTTTAGATCAAGTTAGACTTTTTTCATATTACATTATTGCCCGGAGCCTTCTCATGAGGTGTATTTATTTTTGTATATTTACGTTCTTACACCAGTCTTACTCTACCCCATAAAGGGTGCCGACAAGGGATTACATAAAAAAAACTAGTTCTTGATGTTGCCATTTTGGGGAACTATCTTGTCGTAGCTCAAGTGAGTGTGAGTCAGTCAGACGTGTTCCCTCATCACCAGGTGGGGGAAACTCGTAGGTTGAGATTGTTTGAGAATACGACCCGAGCTTGGAGGTGGTGGTTGCGGGTGGAAGGTGGTGGTGGAGGCTGGTGGAGGAGTATACAGCGGCAACAGTATGGAAGTGGAGCAGGGAGTAGAGGAGGAAGGCGAGGTGGTGGTGAGAGGTACAACTGAGAGTATGAGGTGGCTGGATGATATCATTAATTAACGGGACACACAATCAGATCCTTTGACCCCCGCCACGCCACATACACCACCAGTTAACTATTACCCTGTGTGTGTGTGTGTGTGTGTGTGAGAGTAAATTGTAAAAATACACTCGGGCAACGTAAGTAAATGAAATTACCTCACCGCCCCCCCCCCCAAACACACACACGTATGCTGTTTATAAACGCGGGAACATTCAAGGGCTTTAATATGCTCTTCCCAGTAGTCCAGGGAGAAGGTTGTGTATTGAGGACACGCAATGTTCCGGCAAGGAGAATCATAATACGTAATTGGTGGTGTGGACCTTTGTATTGTGGAGTCTCCCTCCCTCCCTCCCTCCCTCCCTCAGCTGTGTATGAAGACTGATATCACAAGACCCGCTTTTATCAACACGTAAGGCCAAATTTTCTTGTCACAAAGGTTGCGCCATCAACATCAGCTATTGACAGGTAATGGAAGCCCTGTGGGAGCGTGAGGCCGAGGGTGTAGGGGGAGTGGGAGGAGAAAAAATATGAAGGTGAGCTCAGAGGTTATGGGAAGTGTTGACAAGCCGGGGAAAAAAATTGGGGATAGTTTTATATTCATGGATCAGCTGAAGATTAGTCACCCCAATGTTTTACCTGATGGTTAAGTAAACATCATAATGTTTCTTGAGGAGTAAGTTAAGTTCAGTTAAGTTCGGTTGGGTTTGGTTGGGTTTCGTTTGGTTTGGTTGAGTTGGGTTGGTGTTGGGTTCGTTTAAGTTATGTTTGGTTAGATTAGGTAAGGCTAGTTTAGGCACTAGGTTAGAGCTTGTTAGATTAGCTTAAGTTAACCTAACCTAAATTTGGTTGAGAGATCATATCTGACTCACTCACTCACGCAACAACACAAAGATCATAGTCAAAATGGCGTCAAAATTGCACTATGACTACTTTCAAAATATATTTATCTTCAATTAAGTCGAAAAATATAATAAGGTAACATATACAGAAAAAAAAGATTCACTGGTCCAATTCCTCCCCCAAAAAAATCCTGAGGAGATTTTTTCTCCTAGATGGTAATGTGTAATTGAATTTAAGTGTGGTAGAGTCTCAGTGCAGTTTAGGCGCTATTGTTGGTGTTGTATTAATTAGCTTCATATCAATGCGGCATCTCACTATGAATCACGGGGTTAAGTTAAAGGAAGAGGTGTTCAAGAGGATCTATCTTTGTGACGTAGCTTCAAGGGGGCCAGTTTGATGTTGTCTCGCCTTACCATTTGTGGAGATAATCTTACTCTGTGTGTGTGTGTGTGTGTACGAGAAGAGCTGAGGTCATCACTGTGCTGGCTGGTAACGGTACACCCCCTCTGACGACCACATCAAACTGGCTACGAAATCGCAATGAGAGACTATCTTAGTTAAATACTTTCATTTGACGACTATCATTCCTAGGTTAGGTTAGATGTGTTGTTTCATACTAATTTACTAATGAAATGTTCATCCAATGAACCTTAGTGAACCAGAACCCCTCGACTCCTTTTATCTGGTCAAAATGGACACGAAACTGCACCGAGACTCCTGTAATCAAGGTGAGTTCTCTTAATCCCTAATTAGCGAGTGAAAATATGAAACGTGTTGGTGTTTTGGGACTCTGGACCACCAGCCGGGAGGGAGGGTCACCCGGGCCCCTGAACGACTCTCGTATCTAGAAATCTTGTGGTCGTTTTCCGGGTTGTGTATGGGAGAGGGAGGAGAAAGGAGGGGCGATGGTCAGATGGAGGCGAAGGGATGATGGGAAAGGGAGAGTGAAGGGAGGATAGGAGATAGGCTGGAGGAAGGATAGGCTGGGGAGATATGTTCGGATGGCAAATAAGGATAAGGGAGACTAGTCCTCCTCTTATCCTCCCCCTCCCCCTCTCCACTCCTTCTTTCCCTCTACCCCTCTCACCAATCTTTATCAAATATCCCTACCACTTGTTAAAAGACAATCGACCCTTTCCATTCTCTGCCTATTCAAATAGTCCCTCTTCTCGCTGCTGCCCTCTCAACCATTTTTCTTCGTATTTCTTTTTCGTTTTCTGTTCATATTTTTTCCCTTTCTCATTTTTTTTCCTTTTTTACTCTCGTGTTCGAACTATCTGTGTTATATTTACATTCGTGTTCCTGCGTTTTCCACTACCTACATCTTCTCTTCTCTTCGGCTCAGTTGGTCCGCCAACCGAGTGTTCTAGTGTTTTCAAACAAAGCTGTAATTTGCATAATGCATAATGATAATCGCATTAATTACTCGTAAGCAACCTTATTTTTCATGCCACGATCTCTGTTCCTCCTCCACCTCTTCCCCTCCTCCACCTCTTGCCCTCCTTCACCTCTTCCCCCCTCCCACACTCCTCTCCCACACTCTCCTGTCATGCTCCTCTCCCACGCCCCTCCCCCACCTTGATCTTCCCCATTATTATTACACATTCTCCTTTTATTATTATTGTTATTATTATTATTATTATTATTATTATTATTATTATTATTATTATTAACATGAATAAGGTCGTCAGATAAGATAAAAGTAATTACCTCAACACATTAATTTAATCTCCAATAAACACTGTCTTATACGCCCTCCCAACAGGTGTTTAACTCTCATAAATTCACTCAATGTATTTATTTATTTTCATGTTTTTTCTTATAATTTAATCGACATTAATTTACTGAGTTTATAGAGTTCACGTTTCATTATAAGTTTAACTCGGATTAATTTACTGTTTATTTATTTTTCATATTTGGTTTTAATTCTTTAACTCGGATTAATTCACTCAGATTAATTATCTTTTCACATTTGTATTAGTTTAGTCCAGGTGAATTCGCTTAATTTATGTACTGTACTTTTATTTTTGCTCTATAATAATCAGTCCAGTTCCAGTATAGGGAATTGTGTTGTAAGCAGACGAACTTTGTAGACTTAGCTGTGAAACTTTTCCTATGTGAAGCTATAGTGAGCGAGGCAAGAGCTAAGAATTGACTTCCTTGTTTGGGAATATTTTGAACGACGAGTTGGGGCAGGTGTAGATAGATAGATAGATAGATAGACAGTGCAGGCATACAGTGTACATAGACAGTGCAGGCATACAGTGTGCATAGACAGTGCAGGTATAGAAACAGTGTGCATATACAGTGCAGGTATACAAACAAGCATAGGCCAACAAAGTCACCACAGCTTATTTCCATTAGGGTTCGTTGATGCCCACTGCAGGCGTTTAGGAAGTAAGCGAACGTTCGTCTGGCGTTGTTAACGTAAGCGTGTAATTGTCGAGTGGAGGAGAACGCCAGGCGCTGTTGATTTGCTCGTGCTGGCGTTAGTTTTATAGCCAGGGCCTAAGTGCTCCAGATTTCTCTGGGCGGAAGCTGTAAAGTTGGATGAGGGAGGGAGGCTATGACAACACTGCGGTAAGAGGAGGAGGGAGAGGAAGATGGGGAGGAAGGGGACGAAAAGGAGGAGGGGGATGAGGAAGTTGAGGATAAGGAAGGAACGAAGATAGGGAGGGGGAGGGAAAGGAAATTAAGGAGGAGGAAGAGGAAGATGAAAAGGAGGAGGAAGAAAAAATTAGAAGGGAAAGAATAGCAGGAGGAGGTAGGAGAGAAAATGAAGAGGAGTAAGAAGAGGGAGAAGAGGAGTGAGGGGGCCTGGTGGCAGGGCGTAGTGGCGGGTTGTGGCGGTATGGCGTGGTGGTAGGCGTGGTGGTTGGTATTGGTGGCAGGGCGTAGTGGAAGGCATGACGAAGAACAGCTTCATCAGGTGGCAATGACAAGGCGTGGAGAGACAAGGGCGAGGCGTGACTGGAGGCCATGAGACGGAAGAACAAACCCTAGGATGATGATGGGTTATGGGTGTCAGGATGGCGGGTGTCAGGATGGTGGGTGGCAGGATGGTGGGTGGCAGGACGGCTGGTGGCAGGATGACGGGTGGCAGGATAGTGGGTGTAAATATTAAGATTTTTGTAACACATTTTTCTTTTATTGTACCATTGGAAATCATTATAACATATGTTGTCACTTTGATAGAAATTACCATTACAATAATTATATATTTTGCCGTCACGACATGATTCTGACTGCGTTTGTCTTTTGTTTCACCTTAACACAGCCTGTCTTATATCGCCTCCACCCACTTATCATAATACTGTATATGAGCTACACTATGTTGTAAGTAAGTGTGTGTATATATATATATAATATATATATATATATATATATATATATAATATATATATATATATATATATATATATAATATATATATATATATATATATATATATATATATATTCATTATTTAAATGTAAAAAAAAAATTGTGATAAACGTGATAATACGTATCTTGGTATTTACCAACACCCTGTAACATGTAGTGATCCAGATGATACTAAATGTTATATAATAATTCCTTGAGATTAATGTACAGTATATAACAGGAGCCACTAAGAGGGTTCAGGCTCACCCATGTCAGTGTTGTTGTTATTGTTCACTTTGTGTCTGTATTTTTCTGGATACATAAACTGTTTCAATATCAATAGGAGAGTGGTTGGTTGGAAGGAGGGAGGCAGGATGGTGGGTGGTAGGAGGGTGGGTGGCAGGATGGTGGTTGGTAGGATGGTGGGTGGCCATTGGGACTCCAGTTGAAATTGAAACATTTGATTTTGCCAGAAAAATACAGATACAGAGTGGATAATAATAACAATATTAACATGGCTGAGCCAGTTGAGAACCTGAGCTCTTTGAGGCACCTGATATATACTATACATATATCTCAAGGAAGTATTATGTAACATTTAATATCATCTGGAATAGTACAATAGCATGGTAGTAATAAGTACATCTCATAATGTTACCACGGTTATCACTTCAATATTTATTTATTTTTTATTTATTTATTTATGTATTTTTATTTATGTATACATATACACATGCACACACACATATATATATGCAAGTAAATCACTGTAGGTGCGCGTGATCTAGGTATATGCTGATAACCACCAGGAAAGAAGAAAACACGAAGTTCCCAAGCGCTTTCGTGTAATTCACATTTTCAGGGGTGAGTACAGACTAGATAGAGTAATGCAGAACAAGATGAATATATACAGAGGAGGGTGAGACCGGGTCCACAATGGTCAGGTAATGACCCAACTAATCTTTAAATGGCACACAACGGTTATATATATATATATATATATATATATATATATATATATATAATATATATATATATATATATATATATATATATATATATATATATATACATATATACTGTATATATATATATATATATATATATATATTATATATATATATATATATATATATATATACACACATACACATATACATATAAATTACAGTAGAATTGAAAAACATAAGTATAATGGGGGAGCAGTACAGCCTGGGTTGTACAGAAATAAGGTTGAACAAGAGAACAGAGCGTTCAGGATTATGTCTAGTTGGCAATTATGTTTATTGCAATGGTAATTACTTATTTATTTACATGATAATTTTCGATAAAACGGTTTTGATGGTACAGTAAATGCAGGTACTGTAAATATAGTAAGTGTTACAAGAAATATTAATACTTCGACAAAAGATATTTTTTTAGAGATGATTTAAAGGAAGGGAGCGTAGTCTTTGCTTGGATGTGTGGGGGTAAGTTGTTCCACACCTTCACGCCATGATATTTTATGGAGGTTTGGGACTGAGAGGAGTGCATGGGGGGTGGTCTTAGTAGCTCTGGGTGCCTTAAGTTGTATCTCTGATTATTCCGGAACTGGAAATAATTATTGTCAAGCAAGTGATTGATAGATTTGTAAACAAAGAGGGCACAGCAGTAAGTGTTAATATCCTCGAATTATAAAAATTTCAATATAGTAAATTTTTCGTTTGTGTGATCTGTTTTTTTTTCAAGTAGGTCATTGTCCGTACAACTCTCTTTTGTGCAGTAACCAGAGATTGTGTTTTTGAAGAGCCAGAGGCCCCCCACAGTGTGTGACAGTGTATCAGGTGTTGGTAAACAAGATCATGATACATTTCTTTTATTGCTGTGAGAGTGAGTGACTGTCGAGTGTGATACATGATACCGCACTGTTTATTGATTTTACTGTGAATGGCTTGTATGTGGTTTCTCCAGTTAAGTTAGGGTAATTCTGTGGCGATATGGAATGCCTTTAGCTTTTAAGGTGGTAGAAGTTGGTCTCTGGGCGGCAGGGAAGGAAAGAAAATGGTCTATGGGTGGTCGGGTGGCCTCTAGGCGTCAAAGTGGTCTATGTTTGGCAGGAGGGCAGCAAAATGGGGTTATAGGTGGGCTGCAAGGAGGTCTCTGGGGGGCAGGAGGTCGGCAGGTTGGGGTTATAGACGGGGTGGTGGCAGCCGCCTAGGGAAAAAGAACATGTGACCAGAGCGACTGTTGTGTAATGATGGCGTGGGTGTCCGCTCCCCCCCCCCCCCACCACCGTTATGGCGAAGGGGGGGGGTTGGGAGGGAAATGGAAGGGGAATATAGAATGATGGGGGCTGAAAATAAGGATAAAGGAGGGTAGGGTGGAAGGAAGGAGAGTGAAGAATGGGAAGGTTAAAGGAATGTAGGAAGGAAGAGAGTGAAAGACTGATCAATATATAATTATTGATAAATGATATTGATATTGAAAGCAGTTTATTTACCAGAAAAACACAGATACAGAGTGGATAATAAAAACAATATTAAGATGACTGAGCCAGTTGAGAGCCTGAGCTCTCTTGAAGGCACCTGATATTTACTGTACATTTATCTCGTGGAAGTATTATGTAAGATTTAGTATCATCTGGAATAGTACACATAACATGGTGGTAATAAGAACATATCAGAATTTTACCACAGTCATCACTTCGTTGTTTATTTTATTTTATTTTATTTTTTTTACATTTATATTGTAAATATATAAAAAAAAATTTAGTCTTTGCTGGGATGGGTAGAGAGGTGGGGATAAGTTGTTCCACACCTTCACACCATGATATTTTATAAAGGTCTGGGACTAAGAGGAGTGCATGAGGAGTAGTCTTAGTAGCTCTGGGTGTCGTGTTCTTTTTTAGTTTAACAAATTTATTGGCAGAGCTTGTAGTACAGTTTGCCTATTTTGAGTAATTCAGTCTGTTGTGCCTCTGGTTTGTCAGGAACATGCAAACACAACAAAAAATAAACCGGAGAGAGGAGAAGAAAAAAAAGAAAGAGAGGGGGAGAGAAAGAAAGAAAGAAAGATAGAAACAAAACGATAGAAACAGAACCTGAGAAATTTTTAAAAGTATGAGTTAAGAAAAACAATATAACAGGTGAAAAATCCAACAAGACCCAATAGCCGAGTGATGGCTGGCCTTTTCCCTGATTTTTTTTTTTATTTTTTTTTTTTTTTTGCACAGTTAGGACGTGGGTGAATGGGAGGCCCAGGGTGACGGCAGGCGGTAGAGGACGGAGTGAATGATGGAGGGAAGGGCGGTGAATGCGTGGTGAGAGGAGAGGAAAGGGAGGGACGGAGAGAGGGAGGGACGGACGGAAGGCAAAGAGAGGAAATTAAAAGGTCGAAACACGAAACTGACTCTGGTCGTCGATGGTGGTTAAGGATCTCTTTGTGGACCCGCGACATGAGGGAAAAATACCAGGAAATAGACGGGGCCAGGAGAGAGAGAGAGAGAGAGAGAGAGAGAGAGAGAGAGAGAGAGTTGTAAGGAAACAAGAGAATATAAAAGAACAAGGGGAAACGAGTATAGTAAGGGAGTGTGAAAACAAAGAAGCAAGAGGGGAGAGTTATGAGACGGTGTAGGAGAATATACTGTAGGAACAAGAGACAAGGGTGAAGTGAAGGCAAAATACTAGAATTGAGAGAGAAAAGTAAGGTGTTGGGAGTGTTGGCGGTGATGACGCTTCCAGTGGTCTTCAGGTGTTGGTGGTGGAGAAGTAGTGTTGGCGGTGATGACGCTTCCAGTGGTCTTCAGGAGTTGGTGGTGGAGAAGTGGTGTTGGCGGTGATGACGCTTCCAGTGGTCTTCAGGTGTTGGTGGTGGAGAAGTGGTGTTGGCGGTGATGACGCTTCCAGTGGTCTTCAGGTGTTGGTGGTGGAGAAGTAGTGTTGGCGGTGATGACGCTTCCAGTGGTCTTCAGGTGTTGGTGGTGGATAAGTGGTGTTGACGGTGATGACACTTCCATATTAGGCAAAAGTTTACTCCATTCTTGTCCTAAAAGGTGTTAAGCTGGAATAAATATGTCCCAATCTTGTTATTAGATGTGTTAAACTAGTTAAACTCCCCCACGAATCTTTCATCATAATCTTCAGAAACAACAGGTCAGGTATCGACCCCAAAATATACTCGGCATTGTTGTTATCACCTCACGACCCCCCCCCCTCCCCACCCCCCTTACCCCCTGGTGTACATTTTAATAGAAGGTTAAAGACACAAGTTTTGCTGCCTCGTGGCTGTACAGGGTGATCGAAAAGTCCCTATGCATTTGCTATGATTAACCATGTAAGTATAGTAGATATAGATATAACATAAAACGTCTGTATTCTTTATTATTGTTGGTGCACATGGACTTTTCGATCACCCTGTTTATACAATTTATTTACCCAGCACGTATCATATAAGACCAGGGGAGGTGGTGTTGGTGCCTGGGAAGACATAACGTGTGTGGATGTAGTAACAGTAAAGGTCAGTAGCAGGCGGTGTAGCTCCCTTACCCTACCGTCCCCGGAAGAAGAAAAAACTATATATGTACTGTATATCCATGGTAAAGGTCACCTCCACTGGTTACATCAAGTGGTCAGCTCAACTGGTCAGATGTGGCCGCCCCGAGTGGTGTAGGTTTTCGGAGACTGAGCCCCAAACCAGACCTCTTTTGTCACTCCAGGTTTTTATTTTTTTTTTTTGTGTGTGTGTGTGTGTATCAGATACTGTTACAGCCTGAGCCAGAGGTAGTGACTTAGGTCCCTCACAGCTGCTTGGTTTTTGATGACAGAGTCAACAGGGTCGGCAAGTGTTTAGAACGTTGGCCAGGAGCCCCCATGGTACACGTCTGTCAGTGACAAAAATGATTTCTTGAACTAACTTGTGGTTAAGAACGCTTGATAAATGTTAGGAGTAAACGGCCTCTGCAACACCTACACGACTAACATTACTATAGCATTATACATCTTTATTACGCGTTACGATATATTTAAAGCTTGTGATATTAGATATTACTAAAAAAAGTATCCTACACCCTTTAAGTATTTGTTGGTTTCTTCGTTATTTAAATTACAAAAAGAATCACTTAACGGAACTTAATGGCTGAGACTCGCCTTGTCATCACAACTGAGTGTATCTGAAACTTGATCTCAGTAACAGGGTCTTACCGTGAGCGTGGTTTACAAGGCTGATACTATTAAAAGTGATGGAAATGTAACCATACTTGAAGAGATACACTTTTATAAGTATAAAGTGAGTTCTATAATAACTAGATTTGACATTCATTTAGTGTTTATAATCTCCCCGAGTATTAAAAGAAACATTAGTCATGATATCCGAAAATAAAATGTCTATTGAAATGGAATGTAAGAAATAAGATGTATCAACGAATACAAAATTAGACTTAAACAAAATGACACGATGGGTTTTGTGTGAGGGGGAGAGGTGCGTGCGTGCGTGCGTGGGTGCCAGCAAGCGGGGGACGTTTAAGCCCCAATTAGTGAGGTACGTCATGTACAAAGTTTTGTCCCCGAAAGTTTGCACAAAAGCGTGAGACCTTTTGAGAGCCACAAAGTTTGGTTTGTTTGTTATGATTAGAACAACAACAAAAAATATAAACCATTTTACAGTTTGTAAAATTTAATTTGTTGTTGTCCTAGTTAGTGTTGTTGTCCTTAAAGGTTTTATATATATATATATATATATATATATATATATAATATATATATATATATATATATATATATATATATATATAATATATATATATATAATATATATATATATATATATATATATATATATATATATATATATATATATATATTATTATTATATATTATATATATATATATATATATATATATATATATATATATATGTATATATATATATATATATATGGCTTCACAAGCTGACGTTCATGTCTAACTAATCTATTAACATTCTTTTCATCAGTTTTCGAATCGGTGGACGAGGGGCACGATTATGATGTGGTATACTGTATCTCGACTTTAGCAAAGCCTTCTACAGAGTCCCCCACGAAAGACTAATTAGAAAGGTAGAAGCACATGGCATCAAAGGTAAATATCCTTAAATGGATTAGGGCGTGGTTACAGGACAGGAAACAGCGAGTGAGCATTAATGGCACTAAGTCCCATTGGAGCAACGTCACAAGTGGAGTTCCCCAAGGCTCAGTACTTGGACCATTATTATTTATTATATACATAAACGACATAGATATTGGCATAGACAGCAACATAAGCAAATTTGCTGATGACACTAAATTAGGACGTGTTATTAAATCTGACGAGGACTCCGCAAAACTACAGGAAGATCTAAACAAATTTTTCGAATGGTCTGAAAAATGGCAGATGAAATTCAACATGGACAAATGTAAAGTACTCAGTATAGGAGATGTAAACAGGGAAACCAGATATCAGATGAACAACGATGCCATAGAGAAATCCGACTGCGAGAGAGATTTAGGAGTAATGATAAGTAGGAACCTTAAGCCAAGTAAACAATGTGTTTTTGCTCGTAACAAGGCTAATAAAGTACTTGGGTTCATACAAAGGAGTGTTAGTTACAAGACTAGCGAGGTCATCCTAAAACTGTATCTTGCTCTTGTGAGACCACACCTGGATTACGCAGTTCAGTTCTGGTCACAGTATTACAGAATGGATATAGAATCCTTGGAAAGAATTCAGAGGAGAATGACAAGACTAATCCCTGGCATTAGGAACCTTGAGTATAGAGACAGGTTAAAGCATCTTCATTTGCACTCCTTCGAGAGACGTAGAGCGAGGGGCGACCTGATAGAGGTGTATAAGTGGAAGGCAGGACTAAACAAAGGGGACATTACAAAGGTACTCAAACTATCCAACCAGGAGCGAACTCGTAACAATGGTTTTAAATTAGACAAATCTAGATTTAAGCGTGAAATAGGTAAACATTGGTTTGGAAACAGTGTAGTGGATGAATGGAACAAGTTACCAAATATCATCATTAACTCGAATACGCTGAATCGCTTCCAACTTAGGTTGGATGCTTATATGAGCAATAGGGGTTGGGTGTAAACGGGACTGCCCAGTATGGGCCAATAGGCCCGCTGCAGTTTCCTCCATTCTTATGTTCTTATGTTATGTTGTTATGATGCTGTTGTTGTTCATATTTTTTTTATTACTGAATCATTGATTTTTTTGGTTTTGTTATTTTTCGACATTTGTCTTTTATTTATTTATTTGTTTGTTTGTTTGTTTGATTGATTGATTGATTGATTGATTGATTGATAAGGTTACTGGAAGAGGCGACATAATATAGAGGGAGGAAGTTGAAAGGCGTTTAGGAAGGGAACAGAAGGTGGAGGAAAGAGGGTGAAGGAGGGAAGGGAGGAAGAGGGTGGAGCGTGGGAAGGGGTGAGAGAGGGAGGGTACAGTTGATGGGAGGAGAGGATGAGGGAGGGCAATTGGTGGAGGGAGAAGGTAAGATGGGGAAGGAGGGTATATATAGTTGATGGACCGAGGAGGTGAAGAAGGGGAGGAAGTGGGGATCCAGTAGATGGAGGGTGGGAGAGAGGTGAAGGAGGGAGGGTGCAATTGATGGAAGGAGGGGTTGAGGGAGGGGGATATAGTTGATGGAGGGACGGAGAGGGGTGAAGGAGGTAGGGAGATAAGGTGGGTATAATTGATCGAAACAGGGAGGGAGATGACGAGGGTACAGTTGATGGAGGGAGGGAGGGGAGAGGAGAGGAGGGCCAGGTGGTGGGGAGGTCATCAATCATCAACACGAGGGAGGAGGAGGAGTGGCGAGAACTGACGTCAAGCTTCACAACCGCTGTCGGCAATAATATGCAAATTAGAGCCCCTTTTATTGCCTCCTAACTAGATTAACGGAACGGCAGCAGCAACTACAGAGTCAGCGAGAGACAAAGAGCAGCTTGTGCGTTGGTACAGGACCCCGGGTGTGTTGTTGTTGTGTGGGGACTGTGAGGATCTGTGCCACTGGTTATTAATAGGCGAGATACTATGTAGATGAATATGTACTATCATGCACACACGCCTGGCCGCCCACACTCACGCTTGAACATGAATTTACACAGAGATGGATAGAGTATTTAATATTCGCCTTTATGTTCAATAAGAGATAACATCACCACGCCAGGATAAATAATGCATGGGACTCTAGGAAAACAAGATGATATTCTGGGGACACTGACTAGCCCAGCCCAGCCCAGCCCAGCACCAGGCGCAGTACACAATGTTTAGTGTCCCTCACCAACACCATTCTCCGCCCCGCCACGCCCCCACTACCGCCTCCTACAAGTAGCCGGGGACGTCCTGCATACCGACTTTACGATGGAAATCATCTAGATAAAACGAATCAGCCCAGCTAGAGGAGAGGCCAAGGACTCTTCAACATAACTGATCAGTCACTAGACCACAGAAACAACACTCCTTCAGACACACGAGTGATGACGTGGTCTCTTCTAACCCTCCAATATTAATATTTTTCAAACCTCCTAATTGAAGGTTCGAAACTCCCGAGACAGAGGTTCAAATTCCTCCTACCTACTCTCCTAAAGATGGAGGAGGTTTCGAATTCTCACCCACCCATTGGGATGGAGAATCGAAATCCCTACCCACGGTATGAGGGTTCGAATTCCCACCAGGACGGGTGTTAGCTCGCTCGTGGGTAACAAGAGACGACCCCCACCTCCCCCGGCCGGCACTTGGGTCTCCCATTTGTGGTGTTCCACCCTTCGACACGGTGCTTGCTCTGAGGCGCGCATTCCACCCTCCACCTGACCAGAATATCAATTTAATCTAGGACCTTTCTGAGGCTTTTCCCATTGTCTTAAGAGCATTGATGTGTAACCTGATTTTTTTGTGTGTGTGTTTGGAGTCGAGTCGTAAATCAGGAGTTAATGAAGTTTTATAATAATCAAGCAATGTTATATACTTTGTAATGTCCTGCAGTTAAAGGAATTAAAATTACCTTCTTCATTTGTAGTTTGATGCAGATAACACGAGATGTTTATGAGGTTAGGTGCGTAGAAGTCGGGTGTGTACTGGGCTCGTGTTAGTTCAGATCCGCATTGCTAAGTTTGGCCCTTTACGCTGAAGTTTGACCTTGAGTATGTGACCTTATCCTTGAGCTGTGACCCTGACCTTCACCTTCCTTTAGTTTCTCCAAGATTAAATGTTTTATCCCCCCCCCCCCCCCCTGGCCGCCAACGCCCATTCTTCCACGTCTAGTATTATCAGTGTCAGCTTCAGTGGTTTAGTCTGGAAGGTAGATCCCTCGAATGTGAAGCTTGACGGTACACGTGGAGTTTTCTTAATAGTTGTCTATTTTTTTTTTTAGAAGATTTTTTTGTTTTTTACTTCGTGTGGGACGATGATGATGTTTTAGTGGAGAGAGAGAGAGAGCACTTGCCACAGGTCATAACATAACATTACCTTCAAACCTAACCTAACCTAACTTAACCAAACCTACAACTCCCCCCCCCCCCCCACCCCACCTCCCCCAAGTAGCGTTACGGTGTTGAATCATTAGGTGAAATAACTGGGGGTGTGTAATCTTCAGGTGATCTTTGAATTCCTCGCCCTCTCGTGGTTCTCAGGCCTTCACTAGCTCCTCACAACAACACAACACTCACCGGTTACCTTTGTACGCACCTGTCCTCCAGACCCCCTGAGAGCAGTGGTAATTAATGTACAGGTAACCAACAGAAAGTACGCCTCGGTGTTACCTCTCTCTCTCTCTCTCTCTCTCTCTCTCACACACACACACACACACACACACACGGTCACCATACTCCCTAACAGTCACCATCCTTCCTTCCTTATAGTCACCATCCTCCCTTACAGTCACCATCCTTCCTTCCTTATAGTCACCATCCTCCCTTACAGTCACCATCCTTCCTTCCTTCCTTATAGTCACCATCCTCCCTTACAGTCACCATCCTTCCTTCCTTCTAGTCACCATCCTCCCTTGCAGTCACCGTCTATCCTTCCTAACAATCACCATCCTCCCTTACAGCCAATCACCATCTTCTTTTATAGCCAATCACCACCCTCCTTCAATTACCATTCAGCCATACGGTCACCATCCTACCTGGTGACTATGGTCGTCTATGGATCAGCGTGTAATAATCTTGGTGACATTTCCTGGTATGGCTCTTAGTGTGTAGGAGTGTGGGCGATTAGGGTTTTTTGTTTTTTGTTTTTTTGTAGGGAAAGGAGGAATGAAGGAAGATTAGAGGTGGGGGAAGAAAGTTATAGTTCGGAAATTGAAGAAATTCAGGAGGAGGTAAGAGAGGGCGGGCTGACCGCCTAGCTAAGCTAATAGTGTGTTTGGGTTGTGTCATGGGTTAGTTATTGTCTTCCGGTACAGGCACTAGACAGCCTACCCTGTCCCATTTATGGGTGTTTTAAGGGCCTTATTTCATATTCCGCCGACCCTACTGGCGGATGCTGGTCTAGGGAGGTTGTCTATTGCCTGGCCGTGTAGATCTGGGGTGGTAATGGACCTTTTGAGATTTCGTAGCTTTTTGGGAACCATGTATGGTTGTGGTTCCTCTAAAAGCCCCCACCCCCAACCACCCCTAGACACCCCCTTTATCTCCTACCTCCCATACCACCCTTTCCCCTATGCCTTACCCCCACCCTCCCCCCCCCATAACCCTCCTCCATGGGCTAGTTATTTAGTATTACTAACATATATAAAGTAATTTCGTATCTTCTGATTTTGTCAATGATCTTTATGACAACAAGTAAGTAATTAGAATTCAAACAACAAATAAATAAAGAGGAAAAAGGAAATACAAGTAACCCGACAAACAACAAATAAAGAAATAATGAGATAATTTTAAAACCAAACAGCAAACACAAACAATAGACCAAACAGCAAACATAAACAAGGAATAAAACAGCAAACATAAACAAGGAATGAAACGACAAACAAGCAACGAAACAACAAACATAAACAAGGAATGAAACAGCAAACATAAACAAGGAATGAAACAGCAAACATAAACAAGGAAAGAACAAACATAAACAAGGAACGAAACGACAAACATAAACAGGGAACGAAACAACAAACATAAACAAGGTACGAAACAACAAACATAAACAAGAAAAGAAACAACAAAGAAACCTCCAAAATAATAAACAAATAAGAACCAAACAGCATAAAGGAGTAACCCATCAACCAGAAACCAAGCAAGAAATACAAACAAACCAAACAAACGCAAAACAAAACTTACCAACATAAACAATAAACCAAACAACAAACATGCAAGCAAACCAAACAAACCAAACAAGTGACCCATCAAACAACAACAAGATACCCCTGACTGGCAAAACTCACCGCCTCGAGGTACAGTACACCATAAAGTAGGACCCGTTCATCAGGCCCCAAGACCATCGGGCCCCAAGACCATTGTACCTTAACAAGAAGATAGACCTTAAATTCCTCTCCTGTACCCTAAAAAAAATAAACGGACTCTCTTAATAATCGAATATTATTGAGGGACCGTTAAGATGAGACCTACTGACTGTATTGTCATTTGGTCTTACAGGGACACCCGATAAGTGGTCTGGCCCTTTATGGTCTTATATGGTCTATGGGTGGGTGGGTACGATCGAATCCTTTCTTGTACTTAAATCTGGAGTTATGGTTAGGTAATGTGTGTGTTAAGCTCATTATAGCTGGGACTTGTAAAGATGTGTTGTTTTTGTGTGTGTGTTTTAGCTTCTACAGCCACACATCCCTGTTTCTGCCTTAACAGACACGCCATTTTAGCCTTCATAGCCACACCTTTGTTCCAATCTCCACAACCACACACCATCCCCTCCTCCTCTTACCCACACCATCCCCACCTCCACTTACACACACACTACTGTATTCCCTCCTCCACTTATCCACACCCTTGACCCAGCCTCCGCAGCCACACCCTTCAATACCCCATTGTCTCGTTGAAGGGAGACAGGTGAGGCAGCCATCAGGTGGACAGGTAACCTTACCATTGTCACTGAGATTACCAGCATATTTTTTCCCCTGAGTTTTCCTGCAGGGATTTTTTTTTTTAAGGATCGTCTGATGTGGGAGAACGTTTTAGGGATCGTTTGATGTGGGAGGACTTTTAGGGATCGCCTGATGTGGGAGTACGTTTTAGCGATTCATATGATGTGGGGAAATGGGTCGGGGTGAAGGTCAAGCGACATACATGACCTCTAGTGTTACGGACGTGTTTGGGATTAAAATTGAAAGCGTAAAATAATAATGCCAAAAGTGAGCAACAACAAAAGATCAATATATAAACAAATAAATAAATGATGAATATAAATAAATGAAGAAACTATAAATAAATAAATTAGATAAAAATAAACATCAATATGGAGGTGGCTGAGACCTACTGACTGGTGTGAGTCTCTTGAAGGCCACCTGATTATTACCTTACCTGAAGAAGTTACTAATTTACTCACTGGTTGGTCGGCTATTGTCTATCCTTGAGAATAAAATGTCTGTAATGTTATGAATGTTCCTCTTTTTTTGCTGAAATGTCGCCTCAAACTCATTGTCTTGAAGCAATTGCCTATATGATCGTTTTTGTTTTGCTGAAATTTAATTTTAGTCTCATACTTCAGAAAGAGTTATCCTTGATGAAATGTTCTGAATATTCATCTTTTATCTGAAATTTTTACCTACAGCGTCTTGCTCTTGGTGTTTTTTTTTTTTTTTTTTTTTTTTTAATTGCGTTTCACCTCAAGTTTTCCCCGCACACAGAGGATAAATGAGTCTTCCATCTCTTGCCTTGTGTCTCCCGCAGGACATTGTAGCCCCGAGGAGGTGAAGGTCACAATAAATACACCTGTGCCTGAAGTTATTTTTAGTCGAGTGTTACGGGATACTGTGTGTTCCGTCGAGTAGATTATTAGCATTGTATAGTTTCCTCCGTTGGTTTGGTTAATTTAAGTTAAGTCTAGTTAGCTTATATTAAGTTAGCTTAGTTTAGATTAGGTTACCATTAGGGTTTTTAATCATCAGGTAAAATAAGAGGGGGGGGGGGGTTCTATTCTTAATTAATCTTCTAAACTTCATTAAAAAGAAAAAGTTTCACGTAATTATCAAGATTCTTAAAAAAAATTAAAATCCTGAAGACTTTAAGAAAACCCAAGAGAGACAAAAGTGAGATTTACCTTTAGTGAATCGGTTTCCAGGACAAGAGAAGGTGGAGAAGGGTGACAATGTCGGCCAGGTTACCAAACACGTTTCTGAGGTACGAAAAATGCAGCAGGTGATGGAACTATCTGCTGGTGTGAAGGTGATGGTGGATGAAGAGTACTGCTGGTGTGAAGGGGATGGTGATGATGAGTACTGCTGGTGTGAAGGTGATGGTGATGATGAGTACTGTCCGTGTGAAGGTGACGGTGATGATGAGTGCTACTGGTGTGAAGGTGATGGTGGATGGTGAGTACTGCTGGTGTGAAGGTGATGGTGATGGTGAGTGCTACTGGTGTGAAGGTGATGGTGGATGAAGAGTACTGCTGGTGTGAAGGTGATGGTGATGATGAGTAATGCTGGTGTGAAGGTGATGGTGATGATGAGTAATGCTGGTGTGAAGGTGATGGTGATGGTGAGTACTGCTGGTATGAAGGTGATGGTGATGGTGAGTGCTACTGGTGTGAAGGCGATGAAGGATGATGACTACTGCTGGTGTGAAGGGGAAGTTGATGATGAGTGCTTCTGGTGTGAAGGTGATGGTGATGATGAGTACTGCTGGTGTGAAGGTGATGGTGATGATGAGTACTGCTGGTGTGAAGGTATCGATGATGATTTACGTGTATGTGTGGGGGGGGGGGGGGGATCCTCTGATATCGCCTCTGCCAAAAATGCATTATTGGTCGTCTCTTCCTCGTCAGAATAAAATCAATATATTTTTGTTGATATATAAGAATAATGGAAAAGAAAAAAGAGCATTTTATTAGACGAGACGAATAAGACTTAACAATAGTTTTATTTATTTATTTTTTGTCCTGGTGCCTCTTAGTGCTAGAAAAACGTTTTATGTGAGAAGGCATCCCAGTAGACTGCTCTCAGAATATTATCTTATACCATCTTATACCGCTGGCTAGCGTTTGTATATATATATATATATATATATATATATATATATAATATATATATATATATAAATATATATATTATATATAAAACTGTATGTTTATAATTTGTAAATGTATATGTACAGTGTACTTATGTGTGTATGTATAAAAGACCCCAAGGAAGGCAGTTCACCATCTCTCTCTCACTCCTTCAACACAACACTTTTAAGTATACTTTTACACTTTACAACTTTCTCAACACTATTTCCCTGGGTGACAGTTCTCTATTCTAAAAGAAAATGTTGGTCCCAGAGCAAGACTAAAACTGAGGTGAGGAGGGGTGGTGGGGGAGGTCCAGCGGCCATTGTCTTGACGCCGCCTCACACCGCCCAAGTCAAAAGAAAAACAACGAGGGAGAGTGAGTTTATCCTCGACTATCAAAGTAAAACAAAAGTGGCATTAAGAGTTATCCAGGCGGGTCTCCCAAGATCCATTGTTTGTCCGACCTTCTTATTGCGCTTGTTGTAAAAAGTACACCAACTTCTTGAGAGGACTCATTGGAGGGGGAGGGGGGTGAGCGAAGGCGAGTGGGAGGGATGGAGGAAGAATGGGTGGGAAGAAGAACGAAGGAAGAGAGTGAAGGAAAAAAAGGAGAGGGGACGAGGAAATGGTGGGTGGCGGTAAATTGAATTTTGACAGCAGCTACTTTACTGTGCACCCCATACTCATCCTGTGAGCGGTAGCGCAAAAAGGGGTTACAAAGTAGAATCCACGAAGGATGTTTACCGGACCCCAATGGTCAGGATATCATGGCATTGAGTGTTACCGAGTATTTCCAGGACATCGTTTGTTTAGTTCTGTACATAGAGGGTGACTTACTCACACCCACGTGAGGGGCAGACTGCCAGTGTGAGGCCGTATGTTCGGCCGCACACTTTGCATGAAATGTTACTCACATCGGCATAAAAAACATTCAGGCACATATTTGATTTAATTTGCACATATAAATAGACTGAGCTGCTGAGTACAAAACGTGGATACAGTCTCAATATACCATCTGTGTGTGGAGGATGGTGATGAAAGCCGGTTAGGTTAGGTTCATTATCCATGTATTGATCAGTTATATACATACCTGGTCTTCATTATGGAAAGGGAAAATGCAAATTAAAGACAATTTAGTTGATAAAATAGATAAACGCATTTTCCTTATTTCCTTCATCTTATTTTTTTCTTCATAGGTGTGACAATACAAACGTCGACCATCCTGGGATTTATCCGTATGTGTGTCAGGTCTTTACTCTCGGGGCAAAATGGTCTTTAACGACACAATATTCTCTTTCACGACCCGATTATTAATGATTTTTTTCTTCTCAAACTTGTCAAGATGCTGGAGGGAACACAGTTGGTTTCTCCTCCTCCTCCTCCTCCTCCTCCCCCCTCCTCCCCCTCCTCCTCTTCCTCCTGCTCCTCTTCTTCATCCTACTTTGCCTGTCTCATTCTCCCTCCCCTCCCTCTCACCCTCCCCTCCCTCTCACCCTCCCCTCACTCTCCCTCTCACCCTCCCTCCCTATGACTCTCCCTCTCAACCACTCTCCTTATGACTCTCCCTCCCCTTACTCTCCCCTCACTTCCCCTCCCCCAGGCCATGATGACATCGGGAGTCCCTGAGGGGAACTGTATCTTACGTTCCCCTCAGGCGTGAGAATCTTTACTCCTGCTCTATCCTTAATGAAATGTATAGTTCCTCTCTCTCTCTCTCTCTCTCTCTCTCTCTCTCTCTCTCTCTCTCTCTCTCTCTCTCTCTCTCTCTCTCTCTCTCTCTCTCTCTCTCTCTCTCTAATCCTCCTCCCCTATCTCGCCACTCCCTCCTCTCTCCTCTGTTTTCCTCTCCTCTCTCTCCCTCCCCTATTTCGTCTCTCTCTTCCCCTCATCTCACTAACCCCTCTCCCTTCTTTCTCATTTATCTTCCCCTTTCCCATCTCATCACTCTCTGCCCTCTCATTCATCTCCTCTGTTTTCCTCTTTATTCTCCTCCTGCCGTTTTCCCTTTTTTTCTCCTCCGTCTACTCCTTTCTCTTTCCTCTTTTCCCCTGCATCTTTTCCCTCTCTTCCATCTCCATCCTTCTCACCTTCCTCTCGTACCGTTAATAATAATAATAATAATAATAATAATAATAATAATAATAATAATAATTAACGGTTTATTGAAAGAGCATAGCATCCGGAAGACTGAAAATATACAGTTACATAATTGGGGAATGGGTTTCGATTTACAAATAATATACAATTAACATAAGTGATACAAATAAGATATACAGTATAACAACTAGATGGGGAAAAGCTCAAACTACAGGGTATTTTAACATAGTGACAGTGTAAAAAGTAGGATTTACTGGGAGTGATTACACTGGTTTATTACAAGTTACTGATAATTTTTACAATGGTTGGGACTGGGCTGTTCTTATAGTGTGTGTGCGTGCGTGCGTGTGTGCGTGCGTGCGTGTGTGCGTGTGCGTGTGTGGCTGGCTGGCTGGCTGGCTGGCTGGCTGGCTGGCTTACACGTGTTCAGTGCCAACTGTTCATTCACTTCCTGCCAAGTGACCATGAACCCCACCACCTCCTTCTCTCCCCACCACCTCCTCCCCCACCACTTCCTCCTCCCACTACCCCCTCCTCCTTTGCCTTCCCGTCCTCCTCCCTCCATTCCCCCCACCACCTCTTCCTCTCCAACTCCTCCTCCCCCCCACATTCTCTTCCCCCCCCACATTCTCTTCCTTCTCCTCACCGATTGTTCCTTCTCCCCACCATCTCTTCTTCCTCCCCACCTTTTCTTCCTTCTCCCCACCTTCTCTTCCTCCCCCCACCTCCTCTCTCTCCTCCGCCACCTCCCCCACCTCCTCCCCCACCTCCTCCCCCTCCTCCCCACCTCATCTTCCTTCTCTTCCTCCTCCCCACCTCCTCTTCCTCCTCCCCCCGCCTCTTCCTCCTCCTCTTCCCCCACCTCCTCTTCCTTCTCCCCACCTCCTCTTCCTCCTCCCCACCTCCTCTTCCTCGTCCCCCATCACCACTTATTCCTCCTCCTCCTTCACCACCACTTTCTTATATTTCTCCTTCTTTTTCTCATTTTCCTCCTTCTCCTCCTCCTTCGTTTCCTCCTCTTCCACCTCCTCCTTCTTCTCCTTCTCCCCCTCCTCTTCTTCTCCTCCTCTTCTTCCATTAGTAGTCATGTATCATCGATGATATTGGTTCACTTCAGGAATACATACTGCCTATTCATACATGTATTAATGGCTTTATCATACTCCTCACATTCATCCCAAGTATACATACCAATTCTTCACATCACCCAACGATACCAAAAGATACCAAACACTAACAGTACACACCCGTCACTCGTACCAGCACTACCACTTTCTACCACCATTACCACCAGCACCACCACCACCACTGCCACCGCCACTACCACCGCCACCGCCACTACCATCACCACTACCATCACCACTACCACTACCACTGCCACCACTACAACAACTACTACTAATACTACTTCTTTTTTTTACAACGTGGCCTCCAGCCTCCCCCAATAGCCACACCTTCGCCGTCATTTTATTACCTTAAAATTAAATATCCTAATACGTAAGTAGCTACCCTAACTGTGTTGAGTTAGTTGAGCCGCAGATATATGCGGCATTCTGTGACCGCTGCCTTATAGTCAATATCTGCTACTGTTGTCGTCTTTGGGGCCGAAGATCTCGTTCCCCTAAGGCAGAGCAATGCAGACCTAAGCAGAGAGAAGGACAGTCGACATCTCAACTAGGCTGTAACGTAACTTATGGGCTGCTGCTTCCGTTCAGATAACACCTCCGCGAGTCTGGCATAGAAACATCTTGCACTTGGTCCCATCCCACCAGAGGTTGTGAACACCAGAGGAGTGAAGCTGCCCTGATCAACATTCAGAATTCTCTCCCCCATATGCCCTGATCTTGTCATTCTCGTTCCTCCTGGGTACTTGCATCGAGAGCTAGGTCACGGTGACATGCGGCCATGGGATCGAAAATCCTTATGTCAACGAAGGCTCGCTGTCCCCGCGTCTAGAATCCTCGAGCACTGACGTCCACACGGGCTTCGTTGGATGTGTTTGAAGTCCTGTGACGGAGGTTCTCACCGTCCAATGGAAGGATGTGTGGTTCACCCTGACGTCGTGGCAGATTTCCTTCAGTAAATTTGCTGTGAGGTCCCTTACTTCGTCATGCCTCATGCATACGAAGCCCCCTTTCTTACACACCATGGCGTGGTCGGTGTCGTAGGAAGAGGGCATTGGGAGGGCAAACCTTTTACTGGCCTACCGTACCTTAGAACAATGGCATCTGTGAATTCTTTTTTTTTTTTACGGATGAAGCCTTTTGCCCTTAACGGTTACGATGTTAGCCAGTTTGAGGCGCCCACCTCCTGCGTTATCGCTACTTTTTTTTCAAGTTCTCTGGCAAGTGCTGCAACAGTTGTTGCAGTTTATCACTTTGGGTATGCTGCCGTTTTGTCGCAATGGACCGTCGAATCTTGTTTAATTCGTTGGTATCCAACTGACTTGCTGCATTCTGAACTATTATATGCTCAGTGAGGGCTGCCGTGAGCTTGACAGAATTCTGAAGTTCTGTGACGGCAATTTCCTCTGGATTAGTCAATCCCATTCCTCCCAGTCTTCGTGGTACTACTGCTACTTCCACTACCACCACTACCACCACTTCCACTACCACCACTTCCACTACCCCCACCACCTCCACCACTACCAGCAGCAGCAGGAGGAGCTCGTATCGGCAGCTGTCAACATTAGCAGTCCATGGGCGGCCACACCCCCAGCAGCGACTCCACCAGGTAGTTCCATCAGTTCCCGGGGCAATCAACTCTCCCTCTCTCTGTGTATTTTCGTATCTCCTCTTCTTCCTCCTCCTCTCCATCTTCATTTTTATCATTGGCCTCCTCTCTTATTTTCTTCCTCCTCGTCTTCCTTTTCAGCTTTTTACTCTGGTTCCTCCTCTTTCCCTCCTCCCGGCTCCTTACTCTTTCTCATCCTTTTACTTCTCTTCCTCCTCTTGCTTTTGTGTTTCCATATTCTCCATGTTCTCTTCTGCTTCTCTGCCCCCCCCCTCCTCTTCCGCTTCTTCCTCCACTTTTTCCCTCCTCCCATTCCCCTTCCCCTTCCCTCTCCTTTTCCCTGTCCCTCCTCTTTCTCCTCCTCTTCCTCCTCCACCTCCCTCTCCTTCCTCCTCCCCTTCGCTCTCCCTCTCCTCCACCACCTCCTAATCCACTTCCATCTCCCCCTCCCTCTCCTCTCTCCCTTTTCCTCCTCCTCCTCTCCCTCCGGCTGATCTTAGGTAAACATGACAACAGTTGATGAACTTAGCGATAGGGCAGAAAGGTAATTGGAAAATTTACCTCCCTCTCTCTCTCTCTCTCATTCCTATATGGTTGAAAATTCAGTATTCTTTTTCCTCAAAACTCATTTGAAAGTTGATATGGAGTTCAGTTTCCCTACTTAGGCTGCCTTAAACTTTTCTGGAGAGGAAGGTTAAGCTGCGGCCTCTTTCTCCAGGACCAGAGGGCTTCTCTCGCTATCTCTCTCTTTCTTTGTCTGTCTGTCAGTCAATATCTCTCTCTCTCTCTCTCTCTCTCTCTCTCTCTCTCTCTCTCTCTCTCTCTCTCTCTCTCTCTCTCTCTCTTTCTCTCTCTCTCTCTCTTTTTCTCTCTCTCTCTCTCTCTCTCTCTCTCTCTCTCTCTCTCTCTCTCTCTCTCTCTTCATCTAGATGCCACAGGTGCAGAGGTGATGGTGACCCCAGTGTTAATTGATTACCCCAATCCGTCCTATTATACATCGCCGGCAGCCAACCCCAAGATAGGTGTTCTATTGTGTTGTGTTGTGCTGAAACTGTGAGCCGGGAGGGAATTAACGGTGAGAGGAGGGGGAGAGAGAGGAGGGAGAAGAGGGGAAAGGGGGAAAAGAGAGGGAGGGGAAGGGGACAGAGGGAGGGGGAGGTATGGAGAGACTGAAAAGAAGAGAGGGGGAGAGAGGGAAAGGGAGTAAAGAGGAAGGAGTTAAGGAGAGAGAGAGGGAGGATTTTACGGGTAACAAATTTACTGGCAAAGCTTGGAGTTCAATTTGCCTATTCTGAATAATTCAGTCAGGTCTTGACACTGAGGGTGGTATCACATCTCACTGCCACGCAGGACAGAGGTTCATATACAAAGGAGATAAAGGTATAGATCATATTCATTAATGGTATAGGTCATATTTATGAGGGTGATATCACTGTTCACTGCCACGTAGGACAGTGGTTTATATATAGTAGAAGTCATAAGTTATTTAATTTGAGGTCTAATCAGTGTGGGCTAACAAATTTAGGATAGACTTCAAGAATGTTCTCAAGCACTCCTGATTCGATGTCGTAATTACATAGTTCATGATACAATAAGCCAGGTGGCCTGAAGTCTTTGACAGTGTTACATTCAATAATATAGTGTTCAAGTGTATGCTTAAAAGGTTAATGGAGAGTATGAAAAGAAGGAAGGGGGAAGGAAGGAGAGCAGAAGGGTGGGGAGGAAGGGAAGGGCAGAACCTGTGGTGAACCTTTGAGCTTGGAGAGAATTAGTGTTGAGAGGAGGGTGGAGGAGGAGGAAGGGATGAGGGAGTGAGAGGGTGAAGGTAGAGGGGCTAGTAAAGAGAGAAGGATGTACAATGAAAGGACAGAGGAGAGGGATTGGTAGTGAAGATGGGGAGGGGATATTGGTGATGTCAAAGATATGAAAAATACCACCAAGACCACTCTCTCTCTCACACACACACACACACACACACACACACACACACATACATACATACACACACACACACACCTCTGACCATATCTACACACCTGTACCTACCTTTAAGAAACAGATAGAAACTGATTGAAATTCCGAGTGTTTCATTCACACCTGAACCTTTGCTGTAAACTGAGACCCAATCTTGGCCCGCCACTTTTACGACCCGCCCTCGCAAGCCCCGCCATAAGGGCTGTATATACACGTGTGTTACCTGCTGATTCTCGACCGTGTGTGGCACTGTGGCACTGGAGAGTCAATAGAGTGCCGTGACTATCTTTCATTGACGTTAGGGCCATAAAGTGCCATACTTGATCTATAGGGAGAGTGTGTGTGGGGTATGATGATGATGATGATGATAATAATAATAGTAGAGGCCATGATCATGATAGTAATAATGATATCAGTTATAATAATAATAATATTGATAATTATATGAAGGTATAAAATTTATAATAGAAATTGATCATAATTAATAACAAAAATAATATTTGTTTTTAATTATTGTTATTATTATTATTATTGTTGTTGTTGTTGTTGTTGTTGTTGTTGTTGCTGTTTTAACAATATTACTAACAGTAATTGTGACAGGAATAATAATAAATAGTAATTATAATCATTCTCCCATCCACATTTTTGCTTCTTTATTTTCCCTGCTCTATTTCTTATCCTCCTTCTCCGCCAACCTCTTTCCCTCCACCCCTCCTTTCTTCTGACCCGTCTTCCCCTCCCTCTGCTTCCCCCCCCCCCCCCCAGCAGACAAAGGACTTCCGAGCAGGACCTCTGACCCAGGAAGACAGGCTGTGGTTCCCTGGTCCTGCTGCTCCTCCTCATCTAGGAATATAAGTATCCTTCCCTGTCCCTCCCCCTCCCCCTCATTTTTACCTCTTTCCCTTTTTCCTAACCTTCCTTTCCTCGCTTCCCTCTTTTTTCTCTCCTTTCTGTCTTCCCCTTCTTTCTGTCATCTCCTCTGGTTTGACCTTCCCTCCTCTCTTCCCTCCCCCTCCTTTCTTCCCTCCCTTCATTTCTTCCCTCCCCTCATTTCTTCCCTCCCCTCATTTCTTCCCTCCCCTCATTTCTTCCCTCCCCCTCATTTCTTCCCTCCCCTCCTTTCTTCCCTCCCCTCCTCTCCACCCTTCCCTCCTTTCTTCCCTGCCTTTATTTCTTCCCTACCTATATTTCTTCCCTCCCTTCATTTCTTCCCTCCCTTCATTTCTTCCCCCATCCTTTCTTCCCTCCCCTCATTTATTCCCTCCCTTTCTTTTCCCCGCCCCTCCTTTCTACTATGCCATCTACCGTGCTCCCTTCCTTTCTTTTTTGCTCTCCCATTTTCCTTTTTTTTTTTACCATGTTCCTCTGGCTTTCCCCTCCCTTGTACCTTTCCTCTCCCTTGCGCCTTCCCTTCCACCCTCTTTCCTGTCTATTTAACTTTTCCATTTAACCCCCTGTCTTCCTTGACCTTTCTTCTCCCTCCTTCCCCCTCCCTTCCCTCTTCCCACCTCCATTCTCTCTTATCCCTTCCATTCTATCTTCCCTCTCCCATTCCGTCTTCCTCTTTCATTCCCTCTTCACCTTCCATCCGTTTTCCTCCTCCCTCCCCTCTTCCCACCTCCATCCTCTCTTTTCCTTTCCATCCCTTCTTCCCCCTTCCTTCCCTCTTCCCCTTTCCATCCCCTCTTCCCCCTTCCTTCTCTCTTCCCCTTTCCAACCCCCTTCCCCCTTTCATCCCCTTCCCTTCCCCCTTCCCCCTTCCATCCCCTCTTCCCCCTTCCATCCCCTCTTCCCCCTCTCTTCCCCCTCTCTTCCCCTTTCCATCCCCTCTTCCCCCTTCCATCCCCTCTTCCCCCTTCCATCCCCTCTTCCCCCTCTTTTCCCTGTCCCCCTCCCTTCCCTCTTCCCCTTTCCATCCCCTCTTCCCCCTCTCTTCCCTCTTCCCCCTCTTTTCCCTATTCCCCCTCTTTTCTCTCTTCCACCTCCTTTCCCTCCTCCCCCCTCCCTCCACTCATCTGGAATGGTAAAGAACCTCGCTACTTCTTTCTTACGCATGGCTGGGATCTCGATATCCTCCATAAAGGTCCAGTACAGTCTCGTCCCGTCCCGTCCCGTCCCGTCCCGTCCCGTCCACTCCACACCACACGACACCAGTCCCGTCCACTCCACACCCGCCCTCTCCACACCCGCCCTGTCCACACCACGCCCTGTCCACACCACGCCCTATCCAGTCCTGTCTTGTCCACCCGTCCACTCCACACCCGCTCGGCCCAGATGCTCTCACTGATATTGTCTCTACTATTCACCAAAAAAAAGATAAAAGCTTAAAAAAAGAGTCGGTTTCATAGTCATATTTTAGCCGTAAACCCGTTAAAAAAAGCATGTGAAAAAAAAAATCCTCTAAACTCGGTATGAGGCGTGGCGTCACAGGAGGAACTCTTGAACAATAACAAAAAGGTTTAGTGGAAATAGTGTAATGTGACGCTGGTATAAATATTATTTGATTTTATTTGTTACAACTTTATAAAACGTGAATGTATGCTAGAAATTATAGTTAGGGACACGACAAATAAGTAGTGTGTGATCATGTTAATTGAGGGAGAGAGACATACACTAGTCCAGACACTTATAATGATGGTTGCCAGGGGTCTGTTTGTACAACACTTATGTCGTCTTAAAATGTATTGTTAGTTATTACGATTTATTTAACATTAAAGCTTGAAGTTATATAATATGATTTACTGTTAGGATATTCTGTTCCTGCCCATCTTCCCTCCCTCCCACCCACCCACCCTCGCGTGATGTCACTTACAATCTGGGAAAATCTGAGACTTTATGAGGCAGTTTGTATTTTTCATTGAAATCATGAAGAAATAAGTAACTGCATAATCTTAATAGTTTTTTTCGAATGGAAAATATCATATTTCTTAACGTCGAAACCTGATGGTGACATAGACGCAGTTTTGGTCTGTAGAGTTGTTTCTTAACTAATAATACCGGTACTTGCAGGGGGATGCCCAAGAACACACACACACAAAAATAACACACACACACACACACACTCACTCACTCACTCACACACCATATAACCCTAGATATGTTCATATAAACCCTCTCTTTGGTGAGTATATGTGTATGTATGTGTGTGTGTGTGTGTGCAGCTTGTGTCAGTGGATAACGCCCTTCGCATAATTATCCGACTTTAAGCGAGAATCGAACTCGGGTTGTAATGGTGAGAGGCAAGCACGTTATGGCTGTACTACCGATGTTTATAATATTTTGTATGTGAGCTTAGGAATCTGCCTCTGATATATACAACAGTAAATAGCAAGGTACTTATGACGTGTTTATGTAAAGAATAAACTGTTTATTTTTTCTCTCTCTAGTTTATATAGTAATGAATAGTATTTCTTTAACTCTATTTAGTTCATATGAGCATAAATGACTTGTAATATATTCCCCGCATCTAGTTTATATACAAGAATAAACAGCGTGTAAGATTTAGTTGTAGTGCGTCTAATTTATATAACAAATCCCGAGCATCATTGACATTACACAGCCTCTGAGTTCCTCGCCGCCAACACAGTGTGGGAACAATTATAAAAGGAAATGTGAAAAGAAGCGGGGACAAAAAAAAAAGAGTCGTACATGAAAGCGCCCAAGAGAAGAGGAAAGTGGTCGGAATTCACAGAAAATGACCGACAGGGTGGAATGACACGATCCATTGTTCACATACTCGGAGGTTACGTTAGGTTAGGTTAGGTTAGGTTATTCTCAGAGGGTCTCACGTTGGATATTCCTCGTAGATGTAAGAACGTACTTAACTGGTGAAGTACAAAAAGAAATACACTACAATTCTTGATTTGGTAAGTAGGATCACCCGAACGATTAGCTCCCTGTTAATTTCATCTTAAGACTAACATAACATAGCATAGCATAACATAAACACTATTACAAGACTACCGTAATATTATCATCGGAATGTTATTTAGTTAAAGTGTCTAGTTAGGGTAATGTGTGTAATTTTAATGTCATTCACGGATGTAATTGTTGTGTTTTGGCCGAAGTTAACGAATCAGGTAGATTCTTATGTTGATGGTATGAACCTTTTAGGGAATCTGTCCCTTGAAGCGCCCGATAAGAAAACCACATTGTTTGGGCTTTATAGAATACAGGAAACAATCGTAATTATAGTGGTGGTGGCGGTGGTGATGGTGGCGACGGCGGTGGTGGCGGCGGCGACGGAGGCCGTGGTTAGGAAGTACGGTAGCTGTCGGGAGAGAGAAATTTTAAGTAGAAAAATATATAAAATCCCTATACATCAATGAAGGTCGTGTGTCTTAACAGCTCGGCATTTAAGTAGTAGAAATATTTTAAAGGATAAATTATATAGATAAATTTATACATAGGAAATGGTTTCATTGTTATTTAAAATGGAGAATGAAACTTATTTCATCTAAAGCTTAAGCAGCCTAACTTTACCTAACCTAACCTAAACCTAACCCCCAGGTAGCATTAGGGTTGGTTAATCTTCAAGTAATCCGGCTTGTAAAAAAAAAACAGAGCGTTAACTTACACATAATTTAATCGCTATCAGAATGTCTTAATAGCAATATGGTGTTACTCATCAGACATCAGCCATAGGACATTTCAATATTCAGATACCAGTTGTGTCCTATCAACTGAATGAGAGGAATGGAGTGGGTAGTCTTATCTTGAGTGGTGGAAGGCTTACCGACCCACACCCTCGCACTGTGGTATTTTATGGACGTTTGGGATTGAGGGAGGGAGGGAGGGAGGTAGGTGTAAAAAGGACAGAGGAAGGGAAAGAAGGAGGTGGAAGGTAAAAAATAGTAAGAGAGGTGGAAGGGATTTGGAAAGATGCGGAGGTGAAAAAGAAGAGAAAGAGAGAAGTAAGGAAATGAGGAAGAGAGGGAGGAAGGTTAGAAAGGAGCGGAGGTGGGATGGGAAAGATAGTAGGATGTGAAAAACGAGGGAAAGAGGAAGGCAGAAAATAGAGGTGATGACAAAAAAAAAGGAAGGAGGCGAGGAGGTAGTAGAAATGGTGGAAGAGAGAGAGAGAGAGAGAGAGAGAGAGAGAGAGAGAGAGAGAGAGAGAGAGAGAGAGAGAGAGAGAGAGTACACCACACTACAAAAACCAAGCCCGGAGGTAATTGTTTGGAGGGTAAGTGATGGCTGGTCGGCCCACCTTCATTATGGACAACAATGACCGACCTTTGACGGCCACACAACTAAACACCACCGCGACAAATACACTGATGTACGTGTGGAGGAGGGAGGGGGCAGTGGTGGGGGAGAGTTTGGTAAATGTTAGTGTGTGGGGGTGAAATGTGGGAAAGGCGTGTGGGTACTGGTAGGGAGAGTGAGGGTGTGTGATGGTAGTGGCTGGTGGGGTGGGTAGTAAGTGTAGGGGAGGAGGTTTGATATTGATAGTGAAACAGTTTATGTATCCAGAAAAATACAGACACACAGTGAACAATAACAACAACACTAACATGGGTGAGCCTGAACCCTCTTAGTGGCTCCTGTTATATACTGTACATTTATCTCAAGGAATTATTATATAACATTTCGTATCATCTGGATCACTACATGTTACAGGGTGTTGGTAAATACATATTAGAATGTTACCAAGTTTATTATAAAAAAAATATTTGTGGTAGGGATTAGGGAGGGAGGGGAAGGGAGAGGAGGGGTGGAAACTTCTAGGTAGGGGAGTGTGTGTGAGTGCGTGTGAAAGAATCACTTTTCTCTTCTTATTTTCTCCTGTCCACTCTTCCCACCCTTTCTCTCTTTTCCTCCCTCCATCTTCTCACTCCCATTTCCCACGTCTCCCTCTCTCCTGCCTTCTTTCCTTCGCCCCCCCCCCCCCCTCCACCTCCCCTTTCCTTCCCTCCCCTCCATCTCCCCTTTCCTTCCCTCCCCTCCGGCCTGAACACGACGGAGGGAGAGAGAAACTAGAAGGAAACAATGTGGTGAGAGTTTTAGAGGCGCGCCATTTTGTCGTCGACACAAGTTTGTAGGAAGTTAGTAAGAGGGAAACAAGTTAGAGGCTGGGCAACATGGCCACAAGAATGGGCATTAAGGACCTGGAGGAGAGGGGAGGGAGAGTCAGAGGGGAGGGGTCAGAGAGAGGGATCAGGGGAGAGGTGGAGAGGAAAGAGGATGACTTACATATTCCATAGTTTCATTTACTTTTATTCTCTTGAAACACATAGGACGTTTTTATCGTGGCAGCTCAATAGCCGCTTTTCTGACCTGAGTGAAATTGTTTATCGGATGCTACATTGTTCAGTATTTATGATGTATTGCCTCAACAAGTCTATTTCAAGAGTACAAAAATTAATATGTTTAGTTTTCTTTACATCTTTAAGGAAAAATGTACTGTATACTGGCGGTCCGGGTAAGGCAGTGTGGATATACTGTACTGCAGTTCACCTGTGTAATTAGGCAGCCATTTACAACTAGGTGAACTGGGGTTGCCTTGGGCGTGAACCATTGAACCTGAGGACAGGAGGCGAGCGTTATGTTCAGTTGGCCGCCCCACCCCTTAGCTACTGGCAGCAAAGGACCAATGCAACTCAAATACTCTGTAACATTCATTGCCATAATATAAAAATAACTGGGGTCTGATGAACACCCTTTGTGGCCTGTACTCTGTAAACCTTTTTCGTTTCTGCTCACGGGATAAGAATGGGGTACACAATAAACTAGCTGCTGTCCGCGGCAAATTTACAAAAGAAACACACACACACACACACACACACACACACACACACACACATACATATAATTAACCCATTTATATAATCTTTCTGTTGATGAAACAGGGGCCATTACATCAGGGCCATTACACACACACACACACGAGATGAAGAAACACAGCTCAACTGCCTTAGTGAACTCGTTGTTGCATCACCGTCAGGGAGTAGCTCGTTAAGTCATTACTACCACGACGGTATAAAATATTACACGAAAGAAATACAACCTGACGACGTTAAAATATAAATTGTTACTGATAATGTTCCTCAGCTGAAAGTAATTGTGTTCGATACAAGATGTAATGAGGTCAACATTCTCTAACTAGACTCTTGGTAATATCTAACAACTACAGTTTGGGGTCATGTATTACCTTAAGTAGATACCAACTATTACTAAAAATGTCAAGAGAATTTTGTCCATAACCGCACGTGATGTAAGTACGGGGTTCATATAAGGTGTTGACAGTGGTCGCTTTTAGTGTTTCAGTTTAAAGTTATTTGTCTTTTATTTTATCCCTTTCTTTTCTCTTCGCTTCCCCCCTCTCCTCCTCCTTTTCTTCTCTTCCTCGTTTTCCCTCTTCTTCACTTCTCGCCTTCTCTTCTCCCTTTTCTCCACCCCTTTCCCTCTCTTCTTCCCCTTTCCCTCCTCATATCTCCCTTCCCCTCTTCTCTTCCTTACCCCTCTTTTCCCATTCCTTCACCCTTTTTCTCCATCACTCTCCAACCCTTCATCCACCACAACCTCTCCACCACCTTCCCTCCATCCACTCTCCACTCTTTCCCTTCACCACCGTCCACCATAGCCCCTCCACCACCCTCCCTCCACCACAGCCCCTCCACCACCCTCCCTCCACCACAGCTCCTCCATAAATAAGCCAGTTGTATCAGCACCACAAAGTAGGTATGTGTGTAAGAGTGAGGGGATGTGCCAATAACACTTCCCCTCACTCTTCCCCTTTTCCTCTCTCCTCCTCTCCTCTCTCTTTCTCCTTTATCCTCCTGCCCTCACTCACCCCTTAGTCATCTTTCCTCCTCCTTTTAACCCTCTATCTTTTCCCCTCTTTGCTCTCTACTTTCTATCTCTTCCTCTAACTTTCTTCCTTTTTGCTCTCATTTCCGCTGATAATTGATTGATTAAGTGGCTGGCTGGCTGGCTGGCTGACTGGCTGGCTGACTGACTGAGAGAACTTTCATCACTCCCTCTCGAGCGATGAACATTTTCAGTTTAACAACTTTATTGGCAAAACTTGGAGTACAATTTTCCTATTCTGAATAGTTCACTAAGGTCTTGACACTGAGGGTGCTATCATATACAGTATAAAGTCATATTCTATTTGAGGACTGAATCAGTGTGGACTAGTAAATTTAGGATGGACTACAAGAATGTTCTCAAGCACTCCTGATTCAATGTAGTCGTTACATAGTTCATGATACAATAAGTCAGGTGGCCTGAAGTCTTTGACAGTGTCACATTCAATAATAAAGTGTTCAAGTGTATGCTTAAAAGGTTTATCACAAAGTTTACATGCTGAGTGTTCCGGTATGGGCACTGAGTCACTAACTTGCCAGATGTGTCTGTATCCTAGCCTAATTCTGGCCACGACTACATCACATTGCTTGGTTCTGTCCTTGTGCTGGCCATACCGGAACCTCTTGTCACAAAATTTGTCATATATTTACTGATGCTACAACTACCAGGTCTCTGCATTTCTCAGTTCTTCTAAATCCTAGTTCATGATTTTGTCTTGTATGTTTTTAAGTACAGCATTAGACAGGCCAAGGTCCCGGTCTACATGTTCTTTCTTACTTGCCTCATTGGCCAGTCTATCAGCACATTCACGATTCCTAATTCCAACATGGGACGGAATCCACACGAATTCAATACGAAAGTTGTTCTCCTTAGCAGTTATCACATTTATTTTTAATATCACAGACAGCTTTAGACATTGAGGCTGATGGTCTATTCATCGATTTCAAAGCACTTTGGGAGTCACAGAATATCACCCCACCTCCATTTTCTTTAAGGTAGTCTGTGGCTAAGTAGATTCCCATTAGCTCAGTTTGTGTTGTGCTGGCCCAGTTGTTCAGCCTTTGTTTGTTTGACACTATCATCTCTTTTTATATATTACAAATGCACAGCCTGTTCTACCTGTGTTTGTGTGCACAGAACCAACAGTAAAAGCATAACATTCACTTGATTTAATACTCTCTGTGTGACTGTTAATAGTTTCTAGTGTATCACATCTCGCCACATCGGTGTTTAACATTTGCTTACTACTAACAGGAGTGTAATTAATAGGAACTGATATATCCAGCCAAGGAGGAACGGCATTAATAGGTTCGTCTGGGGTGATTGGGACATTCAGTTTCAAGAGATCAGTAACACTTTTATGAAGCCACGCCCCATAGAGAGTCTTTTGTGGAACGTTGGTGAGATAGTCGGGATTACTTAGAATATCATTTTTTCCTTCAGTTTCTTCTTCTGCTCTACCCTACCATGCACTCCTTTCCCCTCCCCCCTCCTATCGCTCCCCCCCTCTCCTTTCCCTCTTTCCTCTCCCCCTCCCTCCCCTATTCCTACTTCCACCCACTTCCTCCTCTACTTCTACTTCCAGTAAATCCCCCATCCACCCAACCCTTCATTCACCCACTCCTCCCCTCCGCCTACTCTTTTCATTCCCTTTCTCATCCACCCAGTCTTCTACTAATGCCTCTCCCTCATCCACCCACTACTCGGAATAGGCAAATTACTCCAAGCTTTTCCAATGAAGTTGTTAAACTAAAAAAAAAAAAAAAAAAAAAAAAAAAAAAAAAAAAAAAACTAACCACCACCTGCTCCCTCATCCACCCACACCCTCATCCATCCACCCCTCCCTTCACTCACTCCCTCATCCACCCACTCCTTCTCACTACATACTCCTTCCTCCACCCACACCCTCATCCACCCGACCCTCCCTCAACTCCTTCCCTCCTCCACCTCTCCCTCTTCCACCCCCCACTCCTTATGTTGCCTCACCTCCACTTCTTCCACCTTTTCTCTGTCCCACCACTCCCCCCCCCCCCCCACTATGATCCCGTCCCACTTTTCCCCTTGCCTCTTTTCCCTGACGTATTTAAGGGGTTGAGGTAACAGTGTAGCTCTGTCATATAAGTGGCGGCATGACGGGCGCCGGCTGGCATCTGGGAGAGAGGAGGAGGGAGTAAGGGAAGGCGAGGAGAAAGGGAGAGAAGGTATGGAATGTGACGGGAGAGGGGAAGGAACGTGGCGGAAGAGGAGACGAAAGGGGTTGGGAAAAGGGGTGAGGAAATGGGTCTAAAGGGGAGAGGAACGCTGAAAGGGAGGGGAAGAAAGGGGAAGATGATGTCGCAGTGTAGGAAAGAGAGAGATTAAGTGATGTTTTCATGTGTATGGAGACTAATAAGAGCTGTGTGTGCATGTGTTCATCAGGGGTCGTACATGAATTAATGGAGGAGGTTCACGCGATAGAAATTTATACAATTTTGAGAAATGAATGCTAACGAACACACACACACACACACACACTGAATAAACAATATGCACAAGTGAAACTCAGACCATTTCTGGGTTTGTATCTCTGGTCAGGTGTGTTAGGGGTCAGGCACCACCACCACCATCACCACCACAAATATGGCCTGGCCAGGTGTGTTAGGGGCCAGGCTGCATCACCACCACCACCACCACCACTGTGGTCTGGCCTGGTGTGTTAAGGGCCAGGCTGCATCACCACCACCACCACCACTGTGGTCTGGCCTGGTGTGTTAGGGGCCAGGCTACATCACCACAACCACCACCACTGTGGTCTGGCCTGGTGTGTTAGGGGCCAGGCTACATCACCACCACTACCACCACTGTGGTCTGGCCTGGAGTGTTAGGGGCCAGGCTACATCACCACCACCACCACTGTGGTCTGGCCTGGTGTGTTAGGGGCCAGGCTGCATCATCATCACCACCACCACCACCACCACTGTGGTCTGGCCTGGTGTGTTAGGAGCCAGGCTACATCACCACCACCACCACCACCACTGTGGTCTGGCCTGGTGTGTTAGGGGCCAGGCTACATCACCACCACCACCACTGTGGTCTGGCCTGGAGTGTTAGGGGCCAGGCTACATCACCACCACCACCACCACTGTGGTCTGGCCTGGTGTGTTAGGGGCCAGGCTGCATCACCACCACCACCATCACCACCACCACTGTGGCCTGGCCTGGTGTATTGGTTGCCAACCTGTGCGACACCAACATAAACATCCCGGGTTAATGCAATGTCACCTGTTACTCTCTCTCTCTCTCTCTCTCTCTCTCTCTCTCTCTCTCTCTCTCTCTCTCTCTCTCTCTCTCAAAATTACTCGACAAAATTACCGACAATCCCACCAAGCAGGATTAGCTAAGTAATAATATACATGGTCTAAAACCACATTAAATAATCACACCATTTCAGTCAAGTGTGGCTGAAATACTCACCCAGATCACCCGCCACCTAATTACATCCACTTAGGGTTCGATTTATTTATCATCCATCCTTGCATTTTTGGTCATCATTTACCTCTGTAGGTAACCTTAATTTCCTATTTTATAATCAGGTCAGTTAGGGTAAATCTGCTGGTTAATTGGTTTCAAACTGATATCTGTCAAAGATCTAGTCATAGTAGTTGAGAGAGAGAGAGAGAGAGAGAGAGAGAGAGAGAGAGAGAGAGGCTGCACTTTCATAGCTCAGAGCTTAATGAAACAACAATATTGCTATTGGATTCTACGTTTAATTCACGAGGCCCGAGTGAACAATGCAGAGGGTGCTTTTTCCCCGCCCACTGCCACCCACTGCTGCTGCCACCCACTGCCATCCTTCACCACTCACATCCAACACCTCTACCGGCCACTAATTACCATTACCCCTTTCTTACTTGCCACTACCCACCACCACTCACCACCCACCAAGCACCACCAGTACCACCACCACCACCACTCACCAACCACCATCCACCAGTAACACCACCACCACCATCACTACCAACCTCCACCACCACCATCACCATCCACTAACACCCCTACCACCAACAGTCACTCCTCCACCACCACCACCACAACCACCTTCACCACCCACCACCATCACTACCAACCTCCACCACCACCTACCATCCTTCACCACCATCCACCAACAGTCACTCCTCCGCCACCGCCACCCACCACAACAACCACCTTCACCACCCACCACCATCAGTACCAACCTCCATCACCACCATCCGCTACCACCCACCACCACCATCCTTCATCACCCACCATCCTTCACCACCCACCACCACCACCCACCATCCTTCACCACCCACCCACCATCCTTTACCACCCACCATCCTCCACCACCACCCAGTTCCACTTTTACCTCAATCCATTTGTGATAGAGACGAGTGAGTCAGCCAGACCGTGACCTCTAGCACAGAAAGAAGGAAATTTGGGGTTCATGGGAGAAACAAATAAACAATAATAATAGAATAGGATAAATAATGATTAGAAAGAGACTAGAGATAAAGGAGACTAAATAAAGATGAATAAATGACTCGCAGACGAAAGACAAAACAAAAGAAGTAAAGAAATTAAATTTATAAATAACAACCAATTAAAATTATTAAAACTTGATATTAAAAAGTGATTATAAACCGATTTAAAATTATACAAGAAACAATTAAACATTAATAAAAAAAATAAATAAATAAATAAATATGAACTTAAAATGTACTTGTAAATAATTAAACAAAAAATAATAAAAATCTGTGGGTTTTTTACATACAATTCATTAAGTCATAAAACCTCTTAAACTTCAATGACAAGTTTTTATTTTATTGTATTTTTTTTCTTCGTTAACCTTTTGTTTCTATGTTTCAGGTATGTTGTTGATGACCAGACAACTAGACAAGGTATGTTATTGTTATGTCATATTCTCGTGCGGGGAATAGAGAGAAGGATGGGGAATGAAGATGGGGATTAAGATGGGAATGAAGAAGGGAGATAAGAGAAAATCCTATTAAACGGGTCAGGGAGGAGAATGGGAAGGTGGGGGCATGACGAGAAAAGAGTTGAGGTGGGGAGTAAGGGCGGGTGACTGGGGAGTAAGGGCGGGTGACTGGGGAGTAAGGGCGGGTGACTGGGGAGTAAGGGCGGGTGACTGGGGAGTAAGGGCAGGTGACTGGGGAGTAAGGGCGGGTGACTGGGGAGTAAGGACAGATAAACAATCACTGGATAAAGGAGGATTGAGTAGAACCGTCAACAGGGGGCAGCACCATCAATAACTCGGTCTCTGCTGGAAAATTTACAGGTGAAAATTACTCTCATTAATTTGAAGATTTTTTGAGCCAATATTTTGTTTTTTATTTGCTAATGATGTTTGTATATTTCTCTTGAGCATTAAACTCACATGCTGTGTTAAGTTTACTGATTTTTTTTTCTTTTGTGCTGTATAAATTATCATGGTCTTATCTACTTGAAATATGTATTTTGTGAATATTTTTTATGAGTTTAACTTTGTATATGAAATTCGTTTATATCTTTATAAAATTTTAAGATTCTGACTCAGGAAGTTTAATTAGAAGTGAGAGGAGAAATGTGAATATAAACGCTGAGTAAAGGTTTTATCTTGTGAGTAGTAAAGGTGTTAACATTCATACCAGACACATAAGAATATAAGAATGGAGAAAACTGCACCGGGCCTATTGGTCCATAATGGGCAGTCCCTTTCACACCCTATGTTTGAAACTATCCAGCGTATTCGAGTTAATGATGATATTTGGTAACTTGTTCCATTCATCCACTACTCTGTTACCAAACCAGTGTTTACCTATTTCGAGCCTAAATCTAATTTGTCTAATTTAAAACCATTGTTACGAGTTCGCTCCTGGTTGGATAGTTTGAGTACCTTTGTTATGTCCCCTTTGTTTATCCCTGAATTCCATTTATACACTTCGATCAAATCGCCCCTCACTCTACGTCTCTCAAGGGAGTGCAAATTAAGATGCTTAAACCTGTCTCTGTACTCAAGGTTCCCAATGCCCGGGATTAGTCTTGTCATTCTCCTCTGGATTATTTCTAGGGATTCTATATCCATTCTGGAGTACGGTGACCAGAACTGAACTGCGTAATTCCAGTGAGGTCTCATGAGCGCAAGATGTTGTTTTAGGATGACCTCGCTAGTCTTGTAACTAACATTCCTTTGTATGATCCCAAGTACTTTGTTAGCCTTGATTCGAGCAAATACTGTACACACTGTTAACTTGGTTTAAGATTCCTACTTATCATTATTCCTAAATCGTTCTCACAGTCGAATTTCTCTATAACAACGCTGTTCATCTGATATCTGGTTTCTCGGTTTGCATCTCCTAGACTAAGTACTTAACATTTGTCCACATTGAATTTCATCTGCCATTTTTCAGACCATTCAAAAAATTTGTTTAGATCTTCCAGTAGTTTTGCGGAATCCTCGTCAGATTTAATTATACGCCATATTTTAGTGACATAAGCAAATTTACTTATGTTGCTGTCTACGCCTATATCTATGCCGTTTATGTATATAATAAATTATAATGGGCCAAGTACTGAGCCTTGGGTACTCCACTAGTGACGTTACCTCAATCGGATTTACTGCCGTTAAAGCTTACTCGCTGTTTCCTGTCCTGTAACCACGCCCGAATCCATTTTAGAATATCTCCTTCAATTCCATGAGCCGCCACTTTTCGTATTAGTCTTTAGGGAGGGACTCTGTTGAAGGCTTTGCCCGTCGTCCACTGATTCGAAAACAACTGAAAAGAATGTTAATAGATTAATCAGACACGAATGCCCACTTGTGAAGCCAGGTTGGGAATCATTGATCAACTTGTGCTTCTCCAGGTGATTTCGAATAGAGTTTGAAGTTATTGCTTCCAGCAATTTGCCTACAATTGATGTTAAACTGATTGGACGGTAGTTAGAGGATAGTGATCTGTCTCCCATCCTGAAAATTGGTATCACATTAGCTATCCACCAGGGTTCTGGTACTTCACACGTTTTTAATGACAATTTAAATTTTCTAAGGGCATACTAAGCTCTTCCTTACATTCCTTTAATACTCTGGCAAATATTTAATCTGGACCAGGTGACTTATTAGACTTTAGCTTGTCTATTTGCTTACTAACATCTTTACTAGTCACTACTATCTCGCTTACTCTATTTTCTTCACTAACTCTTCATATAGTTGGTGCCTTGGGTATCATGTTAAAATTTTCAGTGGTGAAAACTGTTGAAAAATATCTGTTCAGATTATTGCTCATTTCTCCATCGTTATCCGTTAACTCCCCGGTATCTGACTGTATTGGTCCAATCTTGTCACGTGTTTTAGTTTGATACATTTGGGAGAATCCTTTGAGGTTTGACTTCGCCTCCCTTGCTATCTTCAGTTCATTATTCTAATTTGCTTTTCTTATCTCGTTCTTAACCCTATTGGCCCATACCTTATAATATTCCCAGAGGTAAACATCACCACGATTTATTCTCCTACCTCTAGTCTGCCTTTGTCCAATAATATTCTTTAAATAATTATTTATCCATTTGGGGTCATTGTTATTTGATCTGAGTTTTCTGTATGGTATGTTCTGCCTATGTACATTATATAACTAATTATTCAAATTGTTGTGGAACTCGTCAACCTCAACCGCTATATTTTGCGAAGTTATTATTGTCAAGTCACCAGGTAAAGTGAGGTTGCCCTCTGTGGGTACAGTGTGTGAGGTCACCTAATTTGAGGAGGTTAATTCACCCCCAGACGTGATACCCCTTCTCTCAGCTGCCCTTTCAAACTATCAAAGTTTGCCCTTTTGAAATCTGGGATTTGAATGGAATTTTCCTTGCGACTGACATTAAATTCTACTTTGAATCTCACTTCTTTGTGATCGCTGTTAGCTAGTTCGTTCCCTACCTCGACATTGCTAATGAGGTTTTCTCTGTTTGACAGAACTAAATCGAATACATTATTACCCCGGGTTGGTTCGGCTATATGTTGGCTTTGGAAACAGTCCTGAACTGTTTCAATAAAATCCTATGACACTGAGTTACCCGTAAAGTCGACCCAGTCTATTTGACTAAAGTTAAAGTCGCCTACTATACAAACTTTGCTATTATCTGGATGCCCCGTGCATTTCATCCCAAAGAAGTTCGCTCATTAACTCTATCAAGATTATGAGGTCTATATGTAATTCCTATGATTAATTTTTCCCTACTATCGATAACTCCATCCAAGTTGTTTCTGTATTCAGTTCAATTTTTATTTCTTTATTTATTTCACACTTCAGATTATCCCTGACATAGATTGCTACTCCACCTCCTTTCCTAATCTGCCTATCGGTATGGAATGATTTGTAACCTGGAATTTGGTATTCGACAAATAACTCACGTGAGTCTAAGTTTATCCATGTTTCGGTGAATGCTATTATATAGATTTTTTCGGTACATGCCAACGCCCTGATTTCATCCATTTTGTTTCTCATACTTCTACTGTTTGTGTCGTAGACATTTAAGTTAGTCGTGTCTGAGTCCTCTCTTTGCCGCTTTTAGGTTTTAACTCCCTGCCTAATTTAGTTTGTCATCATTCCTACCACTATATCTCTGTAACTTTTCATTGTGTTTACCCGTTCCCACTGCAGTCTCCTTGATCCCGTGCTTACATGTTCCCTAGCAGTTTAAAGACTTCGACATCTTTTGAACTGCTCTCACGAGAGAACCAGCCAGGGTTGCCACCCCATCCCTAGACAAGTGTACCCCATCCCTAGCATAAAGGTCCCTTCTGCTGTAAAAGTTGTCCAAGTTGTCAATGAATGATACTAATATTGACTTGCAATATCTGCCAAGACGGCCGTTGACACCAACTGCCCTTGACAACCATTCATTGCCAACTCTCCTAGGCACCATATATGATAGGGATCCCTCCCTTCACCCTAATACGTTCGATAGCTGTCTTGAACTGTATTAAAAATAAATATATGTATATTTTCAGGAAATATTTTTCAGTGTTTCAAATGAAGTCCTGAAGATTTTAACTTAGAAATGATGCGATGTTCCAGCACGGATTTTGTTTGGTCTTGGGTGAAGATGTTTGTGAAGTATACGCCCGAGACTTACCTGCTGGAAGGTGGCAGATCAACTTATTTGAACTTCGATCGATTGTTGCAGCTGCTGTAGTGATTTTCTTGTGTTGCCACGTGCTTAGATGAACAAACACTACCTACATTTTTTTTTAACTAAGGAGAGAATTGTTTTATGACACAGGCATCTCTGATATCAAATTCCCTTTTGAATTCTTTTTCACTTTGAACAACAAAGACGTATTTAGTGTAAAGTTCAACGGTATTACTACGTGTTGGCACATCGTAATGTTGCATAGTTCAAATATGCAGAGCTTCATCTGTTATACTGAGAAATTATTTGAACAAGCAGATATTATTTATACTTATTTACAATATACAGTAAACGTGTCTGATATAAATAGATCGCCCGGTATAAGATGTGTGAACCTAACCGAGATACCATGGTAGATGTCATGGTTGAGTCATTGCCGTATGGTGACACCGACTTAGATGGTATCATAACCTAAGGCAGAAATATACCTGAATCCTCAACCCCATCGTTTCTATTATGAACCATTTCTCCTTCAAAAAAAATCACCTGGAACATCCGGGAAGGTACAGAGGAGGGGTGACACTATCGCGACAGTCGACCATGTATGAGTAAAGATACACGCTGGCCCACTTAATAATTGTTGAGGCGAGAGTCGGCGCTTGTGGTGTGTGTGTGTGTGTGTGTGTGTGTGGTGGCGGGAGGGGGAGGCACTGTTGTGGTCATATTTCTGCTCAACACATTGTCTGTCTCTGCCGTGTTGATGCCAGTTTAGGTGTGTGTGTGTGTGTGTGTGTGTGTGTGATAACATAAGCACAGACTGACAGAGGAGTGGAATGTAGCATATGTTAGTGGACGATTTTTATGATTATGATATAAAAATGAGCCAAACTTGTTCTACAGATACTTGGGACACCTGGAGATGATTAGACACCCCAGTTTATTTCACCCAAAGCTTAGCCACCTTAGCGATACCACTCCCATCCCATATTCTACACCTCCTGTCCCATATCCTAGCCCCCCCCCCCCCTCCCTGCTGTCTTCTATTGATTTCGGGCGCCGTAGGAGGAGGATCTTGATACGAGAGTTAAATTTATTACTGCAGGAGTTGTGTGACTGTGAAAAGATACCAGACGAAGAGTGATTGATTTACTTGGTGCTGTTTTCTCTCTCTCTCTCTCTATTCTCTCTCTTTACACACACACACACACACACACACACACACACACACAGCCTTCATCAATCAGGTGGTCGACATATAAGATTTAGCCTCTAGTCCATTTCCAATATCTAGTTGGGAGAGAAGGATGAGAAGCAGAGAAGGATCAGGAGGAGGGAAGGAAGAAGGATGAGGAGCAGAGAAGGATCAGAAGGAGGGAGGAAGAAGGATGAGGAGCAGAGAAAGATCAGGAGGAGGGGAGGAAGAAGGATGAGGAGCAGAGAAAGATCAGGAGGAGGGAAGGAAGAAGGATGAGGAGCAGAGAAGGATCAGAAGGAGGGGAGGAAGAAGGATGAGGAGCAGAGAAAGATCAGGAGGAGGGAGGAAGAAGGATGAGGAGCAGAGAAAGATCAGGAGGAGGGAAGGAAGAAGGATGAGGAGCAGAGAAGGATCAGGAGGAGGGAGGAAGAAGGATGAGGAGCAGAGAAAGATCAGGAGGAGGGAGGAAGAAGGATGAGAAGCAGAGAAGGATCAGGAGGAGGGGAGGAAGAAGGATGAGAAGCAGAGAAGGATTAGGAGGAGGGGAGGAAGAAGGATGAGAAGCAGAGAAGGATCAGGAGGAGGGGAGGAAGAAGGATGAGAAGCAGAGAAGGATCAGGAGGGGGGGAGGAAGAAGGATGAGGAGCAGAGAAAGATCAGGAGGGGGGGAGGAAGAAGGATGAGACGAGGGAAGGAGAATTATGGAGGACGAGAATGAAAAAGGAGACGAAAGGATTAGTATAAAGGAAAGAATAAGGCAAGAGAGTGAGAATTGTGGAAGAGGAAAAAGGGTTAGATAAATCGGTGGAAAGCAAGTATGAGAATAAGAGGTGGAGAAGTAATGGAGTAAGGATTAGATGCAATGGAAGGGTAGGGGAAGAGAGGGAACAGGAGATGAAAGAAGAGTAAGGATAGGGAAGAAGAATAAGGGACTAGATGAAGTGGGATGGGGTAAGGGAAAAAGATTGAAGAAGAATGGAGAAAGAAGAATGGAATTAAGGAAGGTAGACAAAGAGAGAGAGAGAAAGAACGATAAAAAAATTTAGAGAGTCTCGATATGAAAGGAGGGAGAAACGGAGAGAGAAGAATTGAATAAAGGAAGGTGGACAAAGAGGGAGAGAGAGTGATAAGGAACAGAGCGTAGAGAATCCCCACAAGAAAGGAAGGAAGGAAAAGGAGAATGAGAGAGAGAGAGAGAGAGAGAGAGAGAGAGAGAGAGAGAGAGAGAGAGAGAGATAATGACTACACACAAGACACACATACAGATCGTCTCTCCAGTAAATAAAGTCAGTCTGCGTTTTGGTAACAAGTCTTAAATATTCCTAAGTTAAGTTTTCCTCGGTGAAGATAACGAATTTCCTAAGTTTTTCCCTGAATACTTAAAGTTTGATAAGTTACTTTTTATTCCTAACTCAGGATATTAAGTTTCCTACTCTCTTAATTTTCCTTATTACTTAAGAGCCCAAGTTACTTTTTCCTGAAAGAATGATTAGGAAGTTTCATTTTCTTGATAATATAGGTAACACACACACACACGCACGCACACACACACACACACACACACACACACACACACACACAATGGACCCCCCTCTTAACTAAAACAATAGACTCATCAAATTCGAACGTGAGGGACAAGGTCTTTGTTGTGTGGCCAGTTATCTCGACCTTATATAGAGCTGACAACCACGAGGGTAACAGAAGCCTCGAATTAATCACCCAAATGAAAAAATTATCAGTCCCTCTCTGTTTCTCCTTTTCTTTTCTCTTTCTGTGTCTCTCTGTTGCTCTCTTCCTCCTGTTTTGTTCTTTCGACTATATTATCTTATTCCTTATATTTTCTCTATTCCTCTGTTCCACGATCTCTCTCTCTCTCTCTCTCTCTCTCTCTCTCTCTCTCTCTCTCTCTCTCTCTCATCCGTTCAATCTTTTCTTCCCTCTCCCTTCTTCTCCATTGCTATTTCCTTCACATTCATCAATCTCTTCCACAAACAAATCCATCCCCTTTCTCTCTCTACTATTTATCCAATTTCTCATCAATTCTTCTCACTTACACCTTTCTATACACCAGTAAAAAAAATATATATATACACTCATACAACCATATACAGTACCTTCACTAGTAAGGATCGAACCCGGGGCTAACAACACAAGAGGCGGGGTTGCTACCATGGAGCTACCCGCCGTTAAATTAATTTATCTTATTTGAATGGTTAAAAAATATAGTTTTGTTCTATTTTTAGGAAGCCTGGATCTTGTGGTTGAACATACATACATACATACTTTCATACATACATACATACATACATACATACATAAATAGGAATTGATTACTTTAATGAAAATAAGAGTAGGAAACATTTGTACAGATCACAATACCCCGAGAGACGGAACACGGAACTCTTGAACGAAACACGAGTTGATAAATAGTGAACAAGAAAGGTCTCTCTCTCTCTCTCTCTCTCTCTCTCTCTCTCTCTCTCTCTCTCTCTCTCAGAAAGATGGTAGAACAATAGTACGCTCCAAAGACCACACAAAAAATAGCTCAAAAACAAAAGAATTGACCGTGAAAATAACATGGACCGAGTAGCCATTGTCCTGACGGGGAAAATTACTGAGTTCACGCCGTATTAACAGCAAGAGTCAGGGAGAAAACCGCCTGACCTAAGGGAATATGTTCGGTGGTGGGGGAAAACTTTAACCTGTCGTGTACCTTCTATAAATATATAATATTTTATTTTATTTTTTTATTTTTTTTTATTGTTTTTTGTATGTGTATTCGTTATGCATGTCCACATCTTTCAAGAGAGAAGGAAAACTTGTTGAGTGACCCTCCCACCTGGCCTGACCTAACCTCACCTAAACTACCCTAACCTAGCCTAACCTGACCTGAATCTAACCTCATCTCACCTGACCTTATCTTACTTAACCTGACCTGAATCTAACCTCATCTCACCTGACCTTATCTTACTTGACCTGGCCTGAATCTATCCTCATTTCACCTAACTTGACCTAACCTAAACTAACAAAGTATTACATATAAAGAGCAAGATACAAAGTCAAGCTCCTGATAATCACTCTACAAAGACTATACTGCCCGGACAGTTATTATACACTATTGTAAGGTAAATATTGTCCAGGATATTTACAATACAATAGTGCTTAATAACTTCCTGGGTAATATTTACAATGCATACATGAATAACACGAGCTCCTCCCTGTGTATATGAATGAATGTTGTGTGTATAGTAGTTGTGTGGATGGAATAAATGAATAACACTTAGAGGGATTCGCCGCAAGTGGGTGTTTGAGGCGAGAAGAAGACAAGAGACGAATGTAAACAAACTCCCAAAAGAGACGAAAGTTTGAAAGTTTTGATAAAGAGGTGTCGTGTTGTGGCCAGGGGGCGTCTCGTAGTACTTATTAAAGTAAACATTGCTGGAAAAATTATATATGTTCTATGATGGCATGAGTAATATCACGTATAATAAATGAATACATTACACGTTTACCATAGAGCATAATGTATGATAATGTTTTGCATTTTTTTTTACTATTAATTCATTTGCATTTTATTGATAATGTCCTCCCCTGACAAAGACCTCACCAAGAATTTTCAAAAAAGAAAAACAAAAAATAACCCCGTTCAAGTGCCATATAATACCCAAGTCAGGGTTGAGATAACTGCTTCCCACATCAACACTTTAAAGAGTGAAATCTTGTAAATAATATTGGTAGGTATGACCCTCAGCGCCTGGGTGTGTTATGACGGGGAAGACCTTGGGTAGGACCTTCTGCTGGGTGGAACAAAGCGATATAAAGATATGCAGGAATTTTAAAAAAGTCGTTCTCTCCAGTTTCCGTCAGTGGGTGTGGGTAGGGAGGGGGGTAAGGTGGGGTGTGAGAGGATGGGGGGAGGTGAAAGAGGAGGACGAGAGTAAAGAAAAGAATGATAGAGATAGAAGGGAAAGAGAAGTAAAGGGAGGAATGGAGGGAATATCAAGAATCGTCTTCACCAGCTCCGGGAAAGGGGAGATGGAGGGGATGGAGGAGAAAAAGGTGGAGTGCAAAGGGCTGGGAGAAAACGGAAGAGAAAATCGAGGGCTGGAAGGGGTAAGAAGCGAAAGGGAGGGTAGGTGATGGAAGAGTAAAAGGGGCTGGGTCGTGGAGGGGAAGGAAGGGGAGAGGTCGCCATTGTCATTAAAACGATCGGCATTCCTGTACCGTCTGGGATGTGGAGGGCGAAGAGTGTGCTGGGAAAATAATACACAACAGTTGTATTGCCCATGTCACTAACCGTACCTCCCTCCCTCCCTCCCTCCCTCAGCATATTTCACAGTGAGATTAAACTTCTTAATGCTACCTGGAGGAGTTAGGTTGATTATACTATTTTATTTTAGGTTAGTTTAAGTTAATGTAGGTTAGGTTAAGTTTGGTTAGGTTAGCTTAGCTTAGCTTAGCTTAGGTGACTAAGTTTATTGGGCTATATTAGGTTGTTGTGGGTTGGTTAAGTTAGGCTAGGGGTATGTCAGCTTAGCTCAGGTTAGGTATGGTTACGTTAGGTCTGGTTTAGGGCCGTAGCTCCAAAACTATTCATCTCGTGTTGACTTAAGACTTGGTGACCGAATCGTGCTCGTATGGCTGAAGGTCTCTGGCACACAGAGTAAGTACACCAGGATCGTAAGTCCAAAGTTAGTTCAGATTCCGTGTTGATGCTGCAAAAAAACATGAGTGTGTAGCGGCGCCACTAAAATAACAGTGTAGTGGCGGCACTGTAATAACAATGTGTAGCGGCGCCACTAAAATAACAATGTGTAGTGGCGACACTGTAATAACAATGTGTAGCGGCGCCACTATAATAACAATATGGAGCAGGGCCTCTAACTCCCGACTCAGCATTATTAGTATTTTCATGTAGTTGACCGCCTTGATGATGTCCACGGTAGCCATAGTAAATAAGTAAGTGACCTCGAGTCAATAAGTGACGTGATAGGTCTAGGCACGTTTCCCCTCTCCTCCTACAGTGTTAATAATCCAGAAAATGGGCCGCCTACTACAGAATTTCCTGGTGAATTACCTACCAGCAACAGTTGAATTCGTTATGAGCTATGGTCTTTATCATAACCTTGCCTATATTGAATTTTGTTAATGTTGTAGAGGAAACGAACACAACCCTAGCTGAATGTATTCCTCTTGTGTTGTGTATAAATAAATTGTGTTGAAACTGTTAAAATTATTATGTTTATATTAATTAGATTATCATAAATTAATACTTAATTCGTGTATTATAACTCCAGCGAAATATAATTTTATTTATTGTTAGAATGGTTAACTACTGAGCATTTTTATTCGATTTATGTAGTTGTTTTTACCTGAAAGAAAAATATTGACTGTTTTTTTATTATTAGATTTTCATTTTATTAAAGTTAAACAGATTTAGGATCCATCTTCGAAATCTTCCTCCTACTTCTCTTCCCTCTCTAGATCACCCTTCTTCTCTCCTCCCCCTTTAGTTCACCCTTTCACTCCTCCTCTCCTTCCTCACTTATCCACTCTTCGTTTCCTTCGCCTACTTCTCTTCCTCCTCCAGTTCACCCTTCCACTCTTCCTTCTCCTCCACCAGCATCATCACCAGTCCGTGAGGTTCGGTGATAAACATAATCCCGGTTTTGCTCTGCTCCACCGACCATGAAATGCATTCAAGGGAGGTTAAACAGACTGACTGTAAGACCGTCTTAGGTAACAGGCTGCTCTCACACCCACACAGGAGGTAACATACTGCTCACAACACCCCCACACAGGTAACAGGCTGCCCACAACACCCCCATACAGGTAACAGGCTGCCCACAACACCTAGGTTGCCCACAGATGCTCACAGGTAATCCACACACCTGTTCCAATACTCTCTGTCACTGATGTTACTGAAAGTGGAGGAGTATATAATAATAATGGTTGCCCCTCGTGTAGCGAGGATGGCCGGCCCAAGGGCCACCTAGGCGTGAAGTTGTTTAGGGTGTAGAAGCTGTCGCCAACACAACATCACACCCTAAGTTAACAAGTTGCATGACCCAGTGTCAAGGAATAGTCCGAGAAGACCGGACAACTCGCCAACTGCACTGGCTAAACATTACCCCGGAACACGATCCACTAATTGATTAACATCCAGGTCCCCAATTACTGCTGGGTAGACAGAGGCACCATGGTATACAAACACACTCACACTAGCATTTATTTACTGTGGGTATAATATGTTACTCTGTCTGTCTGCTACGGTTATGCCTTTCTTTTCTTACTTACACTTTATCATTTCCTTGTGCTCCCCCCCATGCACAAACACACACACACACACTCTCCTCCTCTTCCTCCTACTCTTTACACTCTCCTCCTCTTCCTCCTGCTCTTTACACTCTCCTCCTCTTCATCCCCCCCCACACAGCCACTACCCTCCTCCCCCCTGACAACCTACATTCTCCCACCACACAAACAAGCATCACTCCACCTAGGCTCACCTGGTTTCCCTCGTTAACTAACACAGCCAGGCTATGGGTCCAATTACCTTCACAGGTCAATTATCCGAGAGTAGGATGAAAAAAAAAAAAGAAATACGAGGCCAATTATTAGTATAAATCCCGACCTGGCGCCCCCCGGTAAACATCAACCCCCCCCCCCCCCCCTTAGCAAACATCCCCCCGCAACCATCACCCTCGGCAACATCTCCCCCTTCTCTTATCCTCTTTGCGCCTTCACCCCTCAACCTCTCTCCTCACTCCATCCCTTTACCCCCTCTCATCACCCTACTCTTCGCCCCTCTTCTCCCCTTACTTCTCCTAGTTCCTTCTCTTCACCTCCATCACCCCTCACTTTTCTCCTCGCCCCTTCCTTTCATCCTCCCGTTCTCCCCTTTCCCCGCACCTTCCTTCCCAAGCTCACCCTATCCCTTCACACTCGTATTCCATCTTCCCTCCTCTCACTGCCGTCTTTTACCCCTTTCCTCCTCACTTCGCCACGCCACCTTACCCTCTCCCCCTCCCACCATGACCCCCTCCTTCACCCTCTTCCGGGAGGTCTACACTGTATACACCTGTCGGCAGAACTCTTCAATTCGGCAAAATTTTGTGCACATTGTCTCCCTCTGATGCTCACAGGTGCACAAGTCGTGGGGCTCATGTTGACTCTGGGTACACACACACACACACATCAGAGGATTATACCGCGCCGTAAGCAACTGCAGCAACACACCTGACAGCAACCAGCACAGCAGCTGCAGGACACTGTTTTCCGGCAAAACAAAAACATCGTTCAACTCGGTGCAATATCGTGCAACAGTTCACAGCTACACACACAACTGTTCAAATTGCACACACTGTATCTCACGTTCTCAGACTACTAAACGTTGTTCAACAGTGTACAACTCTAGCTACACACACACACACAGGCAGTATGCGACTCTGCACCATTTCTGTAGTATTATAATAAGTCTTGCATTACTCCGCAAGTATCCAGAAATCCTTTGATCAAAATAGACAAAAATAATAATAATCCTTGTTTTTCCCTGTACATCGGCTCTCTCTCTCTCTTTCTAGATTATGAATCAAAAGTTTTACCACACGACCGACACAAGGTTTGGATCAATATGAGTGAGTGGCCTTAGAGAGAGAGAGAGAGAGAGAGAGAGAGAGAGAGAGAGAGTTCGGGAACAATAACATAAGTGGTATATATTTCTCTTCCTAGGGATAGGGAGGGGGAGGTGAGTGCCGCACTCACGATGATAGTGATGAACCTTCATCATTACATCTCTCTCTCTCTCCCCCCGAAGGAACGTATATACAGTATATAAGGTATGATTGATTGATTTGTTTATTGATACAAAACAAAAAAAATACATCTCAAAGGGATTAAGTGACATAAGTCATCCCCACCCCAGACCAGGAATGCCCCTCTCAGGACTCACATAAATCCCTAATACAAATATATCTCAAATAATCAATTATAGTACACCCACTAAAAGATTATTCGGCACCCGTGTCATATTGTATCACGCCGTAGGTGCCGAATCATTTTTAGTGGGTGTACATACAGTAGTTATATTCTAGATGCAAAATTTCTATATTTCTTTAATATTTCATCTATTTTTTTCTATTTTTAAACATCCATTCTATTTGCTTGGAGACATTATTTATCTGGGCATTTCTATATACACAATGTGGCAGGGTATGGGATCTGGATGTTCTACAAACTCTACATTCTTTTTCCTGTTCACTTCTCTTAGCTCCAAGTTCCCAGTAATATTTATATCCTAATCTTAACCTCATATACACTGAATCTTTCCACCTGCTCCTATCTTTCTCATCTGTAAAATTTGTGTTCATGAGAACCTGATGGTATTGTTTCATTGTTTCACTTTTATCATATATTTCATTAATTATTTAATTATCCTCTATTGATTGTATTTTCCGTAATTTATCCTTAATTGTTTCAAAATTTTAACACATTATGTTGATCTCGGCCTTTTTCGTGGCTCTTTTTGCTATTATATCTACTGCTTCATTAACACCAATCCCCACGAGTCAAGAGACCCGTACAAATCGAACACTATGGCCTTTTTTCCTTATTGTATTTACTAATTATCTACATGAACCAATAAGATATATATATATATATATATATATATATATATATATATATATATATATATATATATATATATATATATATATATATATATATATATATGTGTGTGTGTGTGTGTCTTTTATATTTGTGCTGGACTAAAATGACTCTTTTGTCTTCCTAATGAGACAATAGACCAATTATTTCTTAGGGGAGTCGATGAACGGATAAAACATCTACAAGACAGAAAGAAATAAAACGCGGTATTGTTAAAGTGAAAGGCAGAATTTTTTTTAACCTTCGTTCATGTCTGGGGATGATACCGTCTTTGTGTATGTTTTTCTCCTTCTCTCTTTTTTTATTAAATAAAGTTTAAATAAGTATTTTAGAGTCAGGGTTTATTAGAGTATCGTCTCAAACTAGCGTCGTTTAGCTTCACATGTGTGGTTGTGGTTTGCCTCGTGTAAAAAAAATTCAAATGACTATTTAGATATATTGAAATATATTATCGGGGTGTAGTGGTCACTACTGGTACAGTACCAATAATTGTTTTGATTTTTATGTATATAAAACATTTTGAGTAAACATTTATAATTTTATACCATTGGAGTTTCAACCTTAGATATTATAATAGTTGAAGTGAAGTAGAAATCCCGTCTATTTCCACCGGAAATTCCCGTTCGTTTCGAACTACTCAGATCATTGTTTCCGGAGGAAAATCTGACGGGTTACGTCCGTGTTGCCGTCGTCTCCTAAGAAATGAGGAAATTTTGCCCCGTGAAAGCTCCTTAACTTAGACATTCAACTTATTAAACTCTTCGTATGATTACACAAGGTAATTGACTAATTTGGTTTCTGTGCATCATGAACAATGGGAAGACATTGGGTGTTGACTTACAGTGTACGGTGAAACGACATGAGGCGTTGTGAGTCATTATAGATTCTATGATTCACTTTGTATGCAAGTTAACGGTGTAAGTAAGTACGTGTGAATATTCTTACATGTTGTCTGTGCCATTTCTTATCACTTTCTTCACGTGTCGTGTAGCTTTCCCTGTTATTTCCTGTGTCACCTGTTCTACCCCACACACAAGAGGGAAATGAGAAGGAAAAGAGATAGACAGGACTTGGTTATCGGTACACTGAGACCTGCAGACTCAGCTCAGCGTGGGAGAGGAAATTCATGACAAAATCTCTAGGATATAAAAAAAATGAATAAATCTTAAATAATTGTTTGAGGATTTTTAGATAAATTATTAGTCATATCTGCAACTGCTGGGTTTTTATCCTTATGAATTAATAATAATCATGATGTGAAACTCCGAACTCTCCTCGAGTTCCTTACTTCAAACCAGATTATAAAATTATTCCGTTTTGAGCTCTGCTATTTTATCTTTCTCTCTCAATGAAAAATGTAATGTTCTGTTAACGTTATGGTAGGGAAGTGTTCTTAATATAGGCAATGTTATTATAATTTTCTATAACAACTTTATATGAAAATTATAAAGTTCTTGAATAAATAAACGTGTAAATGCTTTAGTCATGTTTCCTGCTTATACCGACGATGCGATGACGTCACAAGCATCCTCTCGGTTTGAGTGGATGTTGCCAGAAGTCTTTAAGTTGATATTTGAATTTTAAGAACATGCCTTTGGTATTTTTTTTACGGCGTTAAAGTATGCTGTACATGTTACATACTGAGGTAATTCTATTATTATCTTATTCTTTCTTCACTTCTGTTTCTCCACAGTTATCGGTCCTTTGCTTCTTCTGGTGTTACTCTCATTTCTTTCACCTGTGATTTTCAACCTTATTTATTCTATTTTATTCGTTGTCCTCTTCTCCTTACCCATAGTTATTGATGGTGTACTTTTCTGGTGTTTATTTTTAATTTTCATATCTTTTATCCTCTATTCACCTATGCCTCTCTTTCTTTTCATTCACACCTCCTTTACTCTCCAGCATCCCTCTCCTCTTCTCAAGTACACAGGCCAATCATTTCACACGTTGATTCTCTTCCCTTCTCTTCTCTTTCTCGTTTCTTCTAAGTACTTGTTATCATCATCTCTTATCTCTTTCTCCCTTAACTGTGTCTCTAATAACAGTACAGTAAAAAGATAAAAACAAAACAGCAACAAGGAAACACAGCATTTAGATGAGTGTCTCCCTAGCAGCAGGTAAACAAACATAACTTTAAAATGTATTGGTACTTGGATCTTGAATTTAGTTTGTTTGTGTTGTACAGTCTTCCCTTCATGTCTGCTGTGTACTGTATGTAAGTGTCTCTCTTTATTGGTGCTGTGTAAGTTATGTTACTTTACTGCTGATGGTTATGTAAGTACTTTACTACATTTTACTGCCCCTGTTTATTTACCTTATTGCAGCCCTTCCCCCCCCCCCTTTTGAGATGGTCATGGCGAGGGAAGGATGGGGGAAGGAGGTCAGTAGCCTGTGTAGGATCACTCCATTGTTCTTGATAGTCTTGTCAAGGGCTACTTTAAAGCCCAGTACTGTTCTCGTTTTCACTTCTTGATCTGGTCAGATGTATTTCCTTATCTTCGTCCAAACTAAAAGTTGGTTTAGGTCCTCTAATTTTCTGGAGTCTTCGTCAGGTTTAATTACACGCCCTATTGTTGTGTCATCAGCAAATTTACTTATGATGATGTCAACGCCTATACATTAGTATCTATGTCGTTTATGTATATAATAAATAGTAATGCTCTAAGTACTGAGCCTTAGGGTACTCCATTAGTGACCTTAACCAAATCAGATTTAGTGCCATTAATGTTGACACGGTTTCCTGTCCTGTAACCACGCCCTAATCCAAGTTAGAATATCTCCTCTAGTACCATGAGCCTCCATAGACTCTGTCGAAGGCTTTACTAAAGTCAAGGTAAACCACATCACAATCTAGTCCGTCGTCAAGTGGTTCGAAACAGTGGAAAATAATGATACTAAATTGGTCAGACAAGAACGCCCTCTGGCAAAGCCATGCTGAGAATCAATAATTCAATTTGTTTCAAATAATTTTCTCAACAGATGTTAAACTGGTTGGACAGTAGTTAGAGGGTAGTGGTCTATATCCCTTTTCGAAAATTTGTATCACATGATTGTACTGTAGATGATGGGTAGTGGATGTTACCGGTATGTTAACAATAATACTTCGAAGAAAATTTACGTACCTGTATTATTTTATAGAAATTTGAAAGATGATTATTCCCCTGCCGTACCTTCCTCTCCGCGTAAAGGAACAGGACGATTTAGTTGTCTCAGCTTGGCATCTTGCCCGTCTCCTGAGCAACAGCGGAAGAATCCAAAGCGTAACTACCACTGGCCTCCTTGCAGCAGGTTGTTGTAGCTCAACAAGGCACAAATCAATTGTGGTCGTAAAGTAAATCGACAATTGTGTATTTATGTTTGTGTTTTGTGATTTTGTTGTGCATAATATGTGATGTAAAGTAAAAACTTGGGTTTATCAACCCGGGGCACTTTTGTGACCAACATCTCCAAATTTGTTCCTTGTAGGTTACCACAGCGCAAATCCAAGGCGGCAAATGGTTCACTTGGTCCTACCGTCCTCTCTGACAGGGGGAGTATCCTGCACAGTATCCCTCAGCATCCCAATTTATCTGAGAAATACCAGGGAAAGAAAAGCCAAGTTGAGGCTCTCTTGTTCCTTCATCGTGGACAACATAGGTACTTGTGGCAGGAGGATAAACCTAAGATTACTGAAGTACTTTTCCAGAAATATAGTTAAATTAACAAATTGTCTTAGAAATATAGTGGAGTTAATACATTAAAAAGATTTACTGAAGAACGTTTTCAAATATCTCATCGGGACCTGGCGACTCACTAGGTTTTAGTTTATGTATACTAACATCGTTACTAGTGACTACTAACTCACTTTATTTTCATCACTGCCTGTATAGATACCTCGGGGAACATGTTTTTGTTTGTGTAAACTAATAAGAAATATTTATTCAACATATTGTTCATCCCTCCCCCTCGTCATCAGTAAGCTGACCTGAATTGACTGAGTGGTCCTGGTCTATTGACGGGCCTTTGTGTGATACATTTGGAAACAAAAACTTTAGTGATTGTCTTCGCTTCCCTGGCCACTTTAACTTTATAATCTCTTGGTCCACATGATCTGTCACTGTTTCAAGGAAGTTGAATAAGTTTGTTAGACAAAAACTCTATGGCTGCTGTTTATATATATACAGTACAGTGCAGTACACGCCACTTATAAGCCTCACGGACTGGCGGCCTCGAAATTCCTAACAGGCAACTTCGCTGGGTCCATCCCTCTCCCACCTCCAGAAACACACAAACCAGGCAATTAATCAGTGGTCAGCCAAGGTTTAAAGTCAACTCTTACCCCCGAACACGTTATTTTAAATGGATTTAGAAACAGAAAAAAAGTACAATTTTGAAGTTATTTATCCATGCTAACGTGTTCGGCGGTAAGCATTGACTTTACAGTATCCTTAATCTGTGCGTCGAGGACTGCCTATACCGAGATTATAAGTAAAATTTAACCACAAAAAAATTAACTAAGGAAATTAATTATAAAATTTTAAAACTCCAGTGACTGTTAGAAAAATGAATTATCAGAATTTCTACTTTATGACCACAGATCCTTAATCTGCACGTCGAGAAATACCTACGCTGGCTGAAGAATATTTGTCAAATTTATCTGTATTAAACACTTCCTATATGAGTCTTCTAAAATTGTTTAAGTTTTGTTTTCATATCTCCTCTAGTGTATGAGTACTGGCTAATTTAATTCACAGAGTGCCCAGATATTTATTTCTCGGGGAAGTTGGCGACCTTTTGACCCCCTAATGTCATCAAAACTTCCATGGTATTATCTTGTAGCCTGACCCAAGGCTTTTCCAAAGATACCCAATATATGAGGTTTTATTAAAAGTAACCACATGGAAAAGGGGTTTAATTTCCCCTACCCTAATATTTTGGCTTAAATTTGTCTTCCCAATATCTCAGATTTCACCCCCATTTCACAAATTTGCAATTCGATAAGAAGTTTTCACTGCTGGAATCCTATAAGGAATGTTTGAATATACATAGGAGAAACGTATATCATGTTTAGCCACTTCCTTCAGGATTTTGGTTCTAATCATAAGCTGGTTTATATTTTTAGCGTGCCAGGTCGCGTATGTGAGGGTCGTGAGGCACACACACACACACACACACACACTTGGATTCTTAAATGTGTATGATGGGTGATGAATAAGAGGAAGTGTGTGTGTGTGTGTGTGTGTGTGTGTATATTTCCTCAATCAAGCTGTTAGATCATACATTCATGAGATATATAAATTCATGCATGTGAAATATGTACGCGCTTCAATTCAGTTTGTAATGTATTCTTCAACGAGGCTTTTGTATGTTGCTGTATTCCTGAACAATGATTATTGGTCTCTCTCTCTCTCTCTCTCTCTCTCTCTCTCTCTCTCTCTCTCTCTCTCTCTCACAAGAGTCCTCAGGGTAAGGCCTCAGATGGCGAAGATAACATTGGATTAACATAATTTGGCTGTGAACGCTCCGAGGCCACGACCTAGCTGGGAGAGTGGTGGGAGAGGAAGGACGCAAGGGAGGGTGAGAGGTGAGGTTGAGTGAGGAGAGCAGGGTAGGAGAGAGGGAAGGAAAGTGAGGGAATGGAAGGACAGGGTTAGAGTAGGGAGGGAAGGAGAGAAATATGGCGGGGGGATGAGGGAGAAAATAGGGCGGGGGTGATGAGGGATAGGATTAAGGGGGAGGATGAGGGAGAATAGGGCAGGGGGATCAGGGAGAGGAATAAGGCGGGGAGGTGTAAGGAGAGTGAGAGAGTAAGGGGTTGGTAGAGGATGAGAGGTGGTAGAGTAAGGTAAAGTAGAAAGTCATTACTATCAATACTATTAATAGAATAATAATTACATCCTCTGTTATTACTATTCCATTAATATTCCCTCCTCCTCCTCCCTTGGGTATACTATTACTACTATTTCTCTTGCTATTACTCCTATGACTATCATCATAAGAGGTGAAATATAGTGTGGTAACAGTAGAGGGCAATAATACGCCTCTACTGGCAATTTACATAAAACACATCAGCCAACGCCGTACATCAAGGCAGGCTTCAATTTTGTGTTGTAGGCTGAGTTGCTTAAAGTATGTAGGTAGCCGCTACACACCATTTATCTTATTTATTGCTTATTATCCTCTTTATCAGTGTGGTTCTTATTCCTTCTCTTTCTCCTTTTCCTTCTTCCCCTCCTCCTCCTCCTTCGTGTTCTTGTTTCTTATCTTTTTCTTCTTCTTCTTCTTCTTCTTCTAAAAAACATTTATGAAAACAAGGACAATTTTTATCCGAGGGAGAGTTGAGATGGGTGCTGGAACAGTCTGAGGAACACGGAACAAGAGAATGGAACACAGTGGAGGAACACGGAACAAGAGAATGGAACACAGTGGAGGAACACGGAACAAGACAATGGAACACAGTGGAGGAACACGGAACAAGAGAATGGAACACAGTGAAGGAGCACGGAACAAGAGAATGGAACACAGTGAAGGAACACTGAACAAGGGAATGGAACACAGTGGAGGAACACGGAACAAGAGAATGGAACACAGTGGAGGAACACGGAACAAGAGAATGGAACACAGTGGAGGAACACGGAACAAGACAATGGAACACAGTGGAGGAACACGGAACAAGAGAATGGAACACAGTGAAGGAGCACGGAACAAGAGAATGGAACACAGTGAAGGAACACTGAACAAGGGAATGGAACACAGTGAAGGAACACTGAACAAGGGAATGGAACACAGTGAAGGAACACGGAACAAGAGAATGGAACACAGTGGAGGAACACGGAACAAGAGAATGGAACACAGTGGAGGAACACGGAACAAGAGAATGGAACACAGTGAAGGAACACGGAACAAGAGAATGGAACACAGAACAAGGGAATGGAACACAGTGAAGGAACACGGAACAAGAGAATGGAACACAGTGGAGGAACACGGAACAAGGGAATGGAACACAACAAAGAAACACTGAGGTGGAACACTACTGAGGAAAGCAAGAGAGGAACACGGAACAAAGGGCGGAACACAGGAGAGGGACATGGAACAAGGGAACGGAACACAGCAGTGGAACACGGGAGTGGAGCACAGCAGCGGAACACAAGGGAAAATTTGCAATTCCAAATACGTCCGTGCAATATAAGCCTGCAAAATGAAATGGCTCGCGGCTGAGGTAGTGTTTTTGTTTTTGTTTTTGTTTTTGTTGTTATTAGTTGTTGTTTTGTTGTTGATGATGTTGTAAAATATCAGGTTGTTAATTTACTGAATATCTTTTATTAGTGAATGAGATGATTTATTATTTATGTATGTGTGTATGTATGTGTGTGTGTATGTATGTATGTATGTGTCTGTCTGTCTGTCTGTCTGTCTGTCTGTCTGTCTGTGTGTGTGTGTGTGTATAATAATAATAATAATAATAATAATAATAATAATAATTAACGGTTTATTGAAAGAGTATGGCTGGTGGAAGGCTGAAAATATACAGTTGCATAATTGGGGAATGGGTCTCTTGACTGGCAAATAATATACAAGTAACATATGTGATACCAATATGATATATAATAACTAAGTTTAGGTTAGGGCCTATGAGATAATTATAAAGGAACTCTGATGAGCTCCTGTCTTATTGGTTAGGTTAGTTTTGGGCCTATTAGACTGGGGTACGTTGGCGCCTGTTAGATTAAGTTAGGTTGGGGTCTGTTAGATTAAGTTAGGTTGGGGTCTGTTAGATTGAGTTTCGTTGGTGCCTGTTAGATTAAGTTAGGTTGGGGTCTGTTAAATTAAGTTAGGTTGAGGTCTGTTAGACTAAGTTAGGTTGAGGTCTGTTAGATTAAGTTAGGTTGAGGTCTGTTAGATTAAGTTAGGTTGGGGTCTGTTAAATTAAGTTAGGTTGGGGTCTGTTAAATTAAGTTAGTTTGGGGTCTGTTAGATTAAGTTAGGTTGAGGTCTGTTGGATTAAGTTAGGTTGAGGTCTGTTAGATTAAGTTAGGTTGGGGTCTGTTAGATTAAGTTAGGTTGGGGTCTGTTAGATTAAGTTAGGTTGGGGTCTGTCAGGATTAGGATCTATTAGACCCAGTCACCAACTCTACTCCCATCCTCCCTTTCCACTCAACATAATTACACACTACCCTAACTAACCCCCTCTGAGCCCTGAACCACTGCCTTTACCCTTGTGTGACCCGTTGCTACTCACTCCAGACGACCTCTACCAGATAAAAAAACCCACACACACACACACACACACACACACACAACAACGCCTGTACGAGCGAAAGAACATAGCCTGGCGTATCCCTGACCCCGTCCCACCTAGTAATAACTACATTTAAGGAACCTGCGTCAGATGAAAGTTTGCTTGCCTTCTGCTTGGGGTTGCATTCTTTTAAGATACGAGAAAGCGAATATCGTCCACGTACCGCCAGGGAGGGAGGGGAGGGGAGGGGCGACATAGCTGTGGCGTGACGTGTGGTAAATATTTGTAACAGTTAAGTCGTGGAGCACACAACGAGGGGGTAAGTAGCACACGAGCACACAGGGGAGGTTCTGTCTATTTGTATGTGTGTGTGAGTGTGTATATGTGTGTTTGTCAGTTCATGTTTGTCAGTTCGTGTGTGTGTGTGTGTGTGTGTGTGTGTGTGTGTGGACTCCGTGTGACGTCACTGTGGGCTCTGGGTTGGTTTGGTCATGGTTTTTTGGGGGAGATGGGGCGAACTGCTTTTTATGTGTGCGTGTGTGTGTGTGTGTGTGTGTGTTCCTTTGAGCTTTGGGCTTGGCTATCTTGACGGTGTTTTTTTTTTTCCTGTTGGGGTCTCTCTCTCTCTCTCTCTCTCTCTCTCTAAAACAGGAGTGTACAGAGGTGCGTGAAGATCTCCCCCCCCCCCCCCCGCCTCCTTGTTCTTGTTCTCTCCTCACGCACCCTCCCACGACCACCCACCAGGCGCACTCACCAATTACCCACCGCCCCTTCAGCCACCGCCACCCACCCAATGTGAAGCACCTTTATTTTGAGCTCTGAAATAGAATACAGATACATATATACGTGCGTGTTCTCTCTCTCTCTCTCTCTCTCTCTCTCTCTCTCTCTCTCTCTCTCTCTCTCTCTCTCTCTCTCATCCTTCAGTTTTATATTGACAGACGAATCATGGTCAATACATTCCTTGTATGTGTCAGTATAAGTGAAGAGTGACAACTGCTTTGTGTGCATGACTCATTATAAGTGATTCGTGACATCCATGTTGCTTGCATGATTCTTTAGGTGAATCATGATCACTGCATTGTGTGGATGATTCATCGGAAGTGATTGATGACGACCAAATTTCACTCATGATTCATAAATTCTTGAGCCATTTACACATAAATCCGTGGTACACGATCTCAAACGGGCGAGGTTGGGCATCAGTGTGTTATTATCCCCGGGCATGAGGTCAGGCGTACCCTGCTGACCCCCACACCGCTGGCCAATGAACGCGATGGTCAGGTCAGATACAGATGATGGAGGAGGGTATAGGTGGTGAGGGGCTGGAGGAGGCTCTCTAGTTGCCCCACTTGACGCCCAATGTCCCACCTGCCCATATTTTCTGCCCCACCTGCCCATATTTTCTGCCTCACCTGCCCATATTTTCTGCCCCACCTGCCCTTATTTTCTGCCCCACCTGCCCTTATTTTCTGCCCCACCCGCCCTTATTTGTTGCCTCTCTTGACCCGTCTGCCTCTCATGCTGCCTCTTGCCCCATTACCCTTCATGTTCCCCCAGACCATACCTGTCTGTCCCTGACACCGCCTGCCCCACTTGCATCACCTGCCCTTCACCTTACCTGTTTTACCTTGCCCCACCTGCCTTACTACACCTTGCTTCACCTGCCCACTTACCTGGCTACCTGGCGCCTCTCCCTGATTAACAGCTGCCCCACCTGCTCACTCACTAGCTAGTCACCTGTGTAGAGGTTGACATGCTTGTCCCCCCCCCACCTCCAGCTGATACTGTTTGTACGTCGATAGATAGATAGATAGATAGATAGATAGATGGAATACACAAATAGATAAACAAACAAATAGTTACGTATATAGATAAATAAATAAGCAGTCACAAAGCTTCCACAAAGTTCGTCATAAAAATTAATATTCATGAGGCTCTTTGTGAGTAACTCCTGACTCACCGCCTCGAGGAGTGTGTTTGGTGTTTACTTTTCCCACATGCAACATCCTGTGTGTGTGTGTGTGTGTGTGTGGCGACGATACTGATGTTGTACCTTCTGGAGTAATGTTTTATTATTATTATTATTATTATTATTATTATTATTGTTATTATTATTATTATTGTTATTATTATTGTTATTATTATTGTTATTATTATTTTTATTTTTATTTTTATTATTATTATTATTATTATTATTATTATTATTATTATTATTATTATTATTATTATTATTAATACTGCTACTACTTCAACTACTAGCATCAAAATCCATCTGTAGAAATAAAATCGCATTATAATGTTCCTGTGTAGATAATTGAAAAGCAATATAAACATGTAATGAATTTCTTTTAATATTCTCAACATGACATAACTCGTGTTGACGGTTTAGGTTTTTCTCTAAATTCTCTGAAACCGGAAAGACGAGGTGCATCCTGACATGACCTGACCTGATCTAATTTGACGTGGTGGTATTGTCAATCAGTTCATGGTGGTGTTGTCAATCAGTTCATGGTGGTCTTGTTAGATTCAGTTCATGGTGGTGTTGTCAATCAGTTCATGGTGGTGTTGTTAGATTCAGTTCATGGTGGTGGTGTCAGTCAGTTCATGGTGGTCTGTCAGATTCAGTTCATGGTGGTGGTGTCAGTCAGTTCAATGTCGTGTTGTCAGGGAGTCAGGTCATGAAAGCCAGTTGATGAATCATGAATTGTGAGAAAGTAACAACATCCTGTATTCCTTCCATCTCCTCCCCCACCCCCTCTTTTCCTTCCCTCTCTCCCCTCCCTCTTTCCCTCCCCTCCCCCTTTCCCTCCCCTCCCCCTTTCCCTCCCCTCCCCTCTACCTCCATCTCTCTCAATATGATGTGGACACACCAACATACTGTATGTGGAGGATGGAAGGAGGGAGGGAGATATAATAGGGAGAGAGAGAGAGAGAGAGAGAGAGAGAGAGAGAGTGTGTGTGTGTGTGTGTGTGTGTGTGTCCACGTAAACAGGGTTATTACCAGGTCGGGGTGCCACAGGGTCCGGGGGGCTTCACCACTCGCCGCTGTGTCGTCCCGCCCAGACAGTCTCAGCACGACTCACTGTTTCCTGGCCCGAGTGACCTTTGGGGAACTAGGCTGCCTAACTTTATTTAATGGGTGAAAGTGTACTTACTTATCGACTTGCTTTACTTGCTTACTTGTTTGTTTTGTTTATTTATTTACTTATTTACATACTCACCCATCCTACTGCTTAAAAACACGCTCACTGGGGATGTTTTATTTATTGAACGAAAACAGTTACTAATATACGAACGTACATATTTATTTCAGGTGTTTGAAGTTACGTAATAAGTGGAATTGCACACACAGAAAAAAAAGGTATGTATCTATATACATACTGTTACATATCGATTACAAGCAACGTTTCTTTTCGTATCCATAGTAAATGTAATATTTTTATTTAAATCAACGGGCATATCGTAATAATTATCGTCCGTTGTGTCATATTGTTTCACACACACACACACACACACACACTGCGTTTTTAAGGTGAAAGCGTACTTATTTTCCTAATGTCTTTATTATATACATTGAGGGAGGGAGGAGGGAGTCTGAAAATATTCATAACATCTTGATCTGCTCAATGTTTATCCTGTTCTCTCTCGAAGATCCTCGGTACAGGAGACCCTGAACACTCTGTCTCATGTATTGTACTGTCATTACCAAGAACAATTTTACCTCTACCTAGCGGAGGGATAAGATACGTAATTCTCTTGTCTTCTTCCGTCTCAGATTACACTGGTCAACAAAGTTTTTGTTGCATTGCTATAAACACTTGATTCTACCTAATTTGGGTGTGCTGATCTCATATCTGAAGTTAGTTTCTTTCTGTAAGCTCTAGTTTTTTTGCAATCAAGGTATTTTGAAATTTCAAAATTTCGTCTTCGTCTTATTGACCTCGTCGTCTATCTTGAAAAATATGTCATTAAACTGTCATTAAATTAGCTGGGTAATAAACAATAAAATATTACATATTCTAAATTTATTCAACAACACAATTTGAAACATGTTCCATCTAAAACAAAGGTTGAAATTTGTATAAAACTCATTGTTAGGTAAGAAATTTGTTACTATGAGGAGACAAAGCCCAATCACATTTTAGCCAGGTAGGAATTTGCGCTTGAAGCTCTTGCGTTTGTGAAATGTCTCAGGGCACTCTCGTTTAATGCTCCAGCAGTAGTCTGCCATCATATGTTTGTCCCATCTCCCTTGGTAGCGGTCTTCCATGGTCTTGAGATCCTGATGAAACCGCTCGCCTTGCTCGTCACTTACTGCCCCTAGGTTCTCAGGGAATCTATCAAGATGACTATATAGGAAATGGAGTTTGACACTCATATTGCATCCAAGGTCATGAAAGGCTGACAACATGGTTGCTACAAGGGTTTCATAGTTGTCAGCCTTTTTATTACCAAGAAAGTTTTCCATTACCGCCACAAATGAAAGCCATGCACCCCTTTCCTTGTCGTCCATCTTTCTGACAAAGTCTTGATCACGTACAAGTGCACGAATTTGTGGTCCATCAAACACACCTGCCTTTATCTTCTCAAATGACAAAGCAGGGTGAGCAGAGACTATGTGTTGGAAGCATTCACCATCAGTATTTAATGCTCTGACAAACTGTTTCATCAGGCCCAGCTTGATATGGAGAGGAGGAAATATGATCTTTTCTCGACTGACGATTGGATCATTGACAATGTTTGGCATACCAGCTTCCAGAGTCTCACGTAAGGGCCACTCCTTCAGGTTCCAATGCCTGTCTCTAGCTCGGCTGTCCCACATGCAAAGAAAGCAGGGATACTTTGTAAATCCTCTTTGTTGGCCAAGAAGGAAGTTCACCATTTTGAGGTCAACACAAATTGTCCAGTTGTGCTCATGGTATTTTAGCAGGTGAATCACAGTTTTAATGTCATTATACTCCTCTCGTAAGCACACAGAATGACCCACTGGAACAGCTGCATAGACATTACCATTACTGTATGTAGTAGCACACACTTCAGGCTACGCTTACAACTATCTAGAAATAATCGCCAGTCATTTGGACTATACAATGGAATCCCTAATTCCTGGAGAAGACCCGGGATATTATGACAGTAAACAAACTTATTCTCCTCTGTAAAGAATGGCACAAAATCCTGTTCCCGCTTTCTGAAGTCTGAAACTTTTGTGGTCTGGTTCAGTAGAGCCTTTTCTTGCAACCTAGAAGCTAGAACTTCTGCTGCATTTTTGGAGAGACCCAAATCACGCACAAGGTCATTCAGCTCTGGCTGACTAAACTTCTGAGGGGTTGATGACTCTGGTGTACCATCAGAAGAATCGTCGGAATCTGCAAGTATTTCTTGAGTTTCATGTTCACTCTCTTGGTCTTTGTCGCTTCCCTCCTCTTCAGCTGGAGACAACCCATTAAAAACTGGAACTGGTAGCTCATCAGAGTGCAAAGTAGGTCGAATTGCTGAAGGGATACTAGGATACGATATTTTATGTCTGTTTTTCTTGCCAACACCCTTCGTATTGATCAGACAAAAATAGCAGTCAGTTGTGTGGTCCTTCGGTTCTCGCCAGGTCATGGGAATTCCGAACGGTAAGCCCTTACGTTTTCCTTTTGTCCAGTCACGCAGCATTTCTTCGCAGTTATGACACACAGCATGTGGAGCCCATTTTTTGTCTTGGTCGCCAAGAGTAAGTCCGAAGTACGCTTTATAGCCGCGCCTCACAAACGATGTTATATTGCGCCTCTGACGAATAAGCGTGAAGTATCCACAAATATAACAGAAGGCATCAGGTTTGTTCACACATTGATTTCTCTTTGTAGCCATGACCAAATCTGAAAGAAAAAACAGACAAAATTTTATCTCCCTATTGATACCATAATCGTGTAATTAATTAATTTGACCGCAAACGGCTAGAATGTAAAACCTCAAATTACATGAAAACTGGAGCATGCAGAACAAAACTGGTTTCAAATATGAAATCAGCAGATCAAAAATGGTAAGAAACAGTAAAGAAATCTCATGCAACTGGGAATTATAAAAAATTTGTTGTCCTGTGTTATCATTTACTTTCGTCACTGCTTCTGGAAACTGAAAGCTTTTCTGTTAAACTTTTGGGGGAAAAGATCCGTTTATTAGAAACCAAATGACTGGCAGAATGACGGCAAGTGTGTGTGTTTTTTTTCCAGGAGTTTAAGTGCTGTAATTTAGCGGGAAGTGAAGTCAACTTGAATATTTTTATGTTGGTAATACTTAAAAGATTTTTACTGTTTGCTTAATGTAGTTATTGAGAAGTGGAGAAAGCGAGGCTGTTTCTATCCATGGAAAAGTAGCAATGGGAAGTATATATAATTTGAAAGTTTATTGAAATAATAAGCCAGAAAAGTATAGTTATCAGTAGTTTCTCTTCATTTCTTTTTCCACACGCACGCTGCCTTAAAATTATCCTACTATATTTTCAGGTTTTCTCGCCAGATGACTTTTATAAGTTGTTTGTTATGAGTCATACCTACTGTATGTGTGTTGTGTTCTTGACACCAGCGTGACGTAACACACCTTACACGAACACCCGCTAGTGGTCATACTCGACAAAAACTTGAATTCCACCAACAGGAACCGGATTTTTAAAGGTTCGTAAGCTGTGTTTCCCCGTAACTGGCGGCGTGACGTAAGCCAAAACATAAGAATAACGTCCAAGTTGATGGAGAAAATTAACCACAATGATTGCGACTCCGGAGCCTGGGGTCTTACATGAAACATTTCTATGTCAACACAAAAAATTCTGGTAGACAAAAAAAAACAATGAGATATTGAAGGAAAATAAATATATTCCTTGTTATTACACGTTTACTCCCTTAGAGTTCATTACCAGAGGGCTCCCTTTACCTGATGCCGCACCTGATGGAGTGAATACCTCACCCCCTTGGCTGGGTACTAGTCCACTAAGGGATCGTTTCAGTTTTCACCATCATTCAGCAGCTAGTGGGTTACTCCACCCCCTTGGCAGGATGCAAGACAACTCAGCGGTTATTCCACCATCGACAAGCACCCTGGACATTTACTCAGAGCTCTGTTACCGCCGCCCCAGGAATGCACACTTTCCGCCCGTGCGTCCGGGAGCCGTGAATATTATAATTAGATTACACAGAGATGTATTATAACCAAAGTTGTGGTGTAGATGTTTAAGATCAATATCTGACACGAGTGTTCATCATCAGCGGTGGCATGTCCCGGGTTACGGCCCCTCATTGTACAACGATGTGACGTGATGGGGGAAGTTAGTGTGTTGTGAGGGTGGTGTGTAAGTAACTCTGTAGTAGTAATTATTATTATTATTATTATTTATAACTAAAAAATACTACTTTTAGTTAATTTATATAGTATTTCACTTGTTTATCTGCTGTTTTATGAAGGTTGTGGTCACACACCAGTGTCACGGTGTCTCCCTTCATTATAATAACGAGTTCGTTATCGATTTTCTTATCATCATTACTGCCAGACGACGGTTCGATAACGAGTGCTCAAGAAGAGAAGGAGGCGAGGAGGGGGAGAAGTGAAGGAGGGGAAAGAGGAGGAGGGATAGAGGAAGGGGAAATGGGGAAGGAGGAGAAGAGGGCGAGATAGAGGGGAGGAGTAGAGGAGGGAGAAGGGGGAGAAGTGAATGAGAGGGGAAGGAGAAAGAGAAGAGGTGAGGAGGAGTGGGCGGTAGAATAGGGAGGGTTGGAAGTAAGGTTGACGAGGAGAGAGAAAGAAGAGGAAGGAAGGAAGTGAGAATCACGAAGGAAGAAAGAACAAGACACGAACAAGAAGAAGAAAAAAGAAGAGAAAGAAGCAGAAGAAGACAGTGGCAGTAATCACCACAAACAAAGGGTTTAGGGGGGAGGCACCTCCTTACCTCGACGTAGCCGCCACACACATCATAGTCAACAACACGGTCACTTAATGAGTTGGTTAGTTAGTTAAATAGTTGGATTGTTTATTGGTTGGTTGGTTGGTTGGCTGGTTGGTTGTTTATTGGTTGATTGTTTGGTTGATTGTTTGGTTGGTTGGTTGGTTGGGTGGTTGGTTGGTTGGTTGGTTGGTTGTTTATCGGTTGGTTGGTTGGTTGATTGTTTGGTTGATTGTTTGGTTGGTTGGTTGGTTGGGTGGTTGGTTGGTTGGTTGGTTGGTTGTTTATCGGTTGGTTGTTTGGTTGGTTGGTTGGTTGGTTGGTTGGTTGGTGGTGCTAGGAATTAGAATTTTCCCACGTACAGATGCTAGTTTATTGTGCACCCCATATTCATCCTGTAAAACGGTAGCACAAAAGGATTGCAGAGTAGAGGTCACAAAGGATGTGTATATAACAGTCCCCGGTGGTCAGGATATTATGGCATTGAATGTTACAGGAGTATTACATTGGTGTGAGGGAGGGAGGGGGTCAGATGGGAGGGGGATAAAATGGGCAAGAAGGGAAGGGAGGGTGAGAGGGATGGGAGAGATGGGAGAGATGGGGTGAGGCAGGGGGAAGGGTGAAATGGATAAGTGAGGTTGGGGTAGGAGACGGGTGACGAAGGGAGAGAGAGGATGGGATGGATGGATGAGATGGGTGAGGGAAGATTTGAGCTGTGGACGAGATGGGTGAAGGAGAGTGAATGGGAATGGAGGATGGCATGAGTGGGATGTGGGATGGGGGGTTAAAGTAGATGGGGGTGAGGGGCGTGAATAATGATAGTGGCACTATTCCTTGTTGACACATGGTAGGAGTGCCACTGTTTGTTTATGGCTCCTCCTATCCTTCCTTCCTTCCTTCCTTCATTCCTTCCTCTTCTGAAAGCAAGAAAACCTCATACATATTTCTTTGTTGTCATTACTTATCTTTTGTTGTCACCGTCTGTCTTCTCCTTGTTCTTGTTTCTCTTTTTATTTGTCTTAATACTTCCTCCGTTATCCTCTCCCCCCCCCCAGTTGCTCTTTGTTGCGTTTCTCCCTATTTCATACACCTCGCCATCCTCTTTGTCTCTCTTTTATCTTCATTATCTCTCTTATCCGTTCTTATACCTTCGTGCTTCCTTTTTCGCTTCAGTGCGTTTTTCCTTTTACTGATTGTATCCTTTCTTCTCTTCTTGTTCCTGTGCTTTGTTCTTTATTGTGTCTTCTTCTTCTTCTTCTTCTTCTTCTCCTTCTTCTTCTTCTCTCTTGGTCTTCCTCCGAGCTTTATTACTTCACTTCTTCTTCCTTCTTCTCCCCCTCCTCCTCCCTCTTCTTCTTCTTCCGCCCCTGCCTCTCCCCTCTCTCCCCAGCCTTTCCCTACCTACCTTTCCCCTTTCCTCCCCTTCCTACACCCCCCCCGCCTTCCCTCCTTACCCCTCCCTCTCCCCTTACCCCTCCCTTCTCCCCTTGCCTCTCCCCTCTCTCCTTACCCATCCCTTCTCTCCTTGCCTCTCCTCTCTCTCCTTACCCCTCCCTTCTCCCCTTACCCCTCCTTTCTCCCCTTGCCTATCCCTTACTCCTCCCTTCTCCCCATGCCTCTTCCCTCTCCCCTTACCTCTCCCTTCTCCCCTTACCCCTCCTTTCTCCCCTTACCCCTCCTTTCTCCCCTTACCCCTCCTTTCTCCCCTTACCCCTCCCTTCTCCCCTTGCCTCTCCCTTCTCCCCTTACCCCTCCCTTCTCCCCTTGCCTCTCCCTTCTCCCCTTGCCTCTCCCTTCTCCCCTTACCCCTCCCTTCTCTCCCCGTCGCTCACCCCACCAACACGAGCATGGGAGAAGAGGTGAGCTAACCAGGAAAAACTGTTTGTTATACTCCATGACAAAAGACCAACACAGACCACCATCTGCTGATGAGTTTAATGGAGCGTCAGACTGGTAGGGTATTGCTCCCACTCCTGCTGCTCTCTGATGCATTCTGCTCTCTGTTGATTTTCCTGTCTGCTGTTGGTATGTTCTGCTGTTATTGTTGGTGTTAAGTGTGTCTGTTGTTAGTGGTGTGTCTGTTGTCTGCTGTTACTGTTGGTGTTAAGTGTGTCTGCTGTCTGCTGTTATTGTTGTTGGTGTGTCTGTTGTCTGCTGTTATTGTTGGTGGTGTGTCTGTTGTCTGCTGTTATTGTTGTTGGTGTGTCTGTTGTCTGCTGTTATTGTTGGTGGTGTGTCTGTTGTCTGCTGTTATTGTTGTTGGTGGTGTGTCTGCGGCCTTCTGTTATTGTTAGTGTTAAGTGTGTCTGTTGTTGGTGGTGAGTCTGCTGTTATTGTTATTGGTGTTCATAATATTGAGTGTTTCTGCTCTCGGTGTTAGTTTGTCTGCTGTCTGCTGCTGCTGTTGTTGTCGTTAGTATTTCTTGATGGCGATGGTAATGCTTCTGTCTGTTGTTGCTATCGTCTGCTGTTTGCTGTTTGCTGCTGTCTGTTGTTGAAGTCGTTTGGGTTGCTGTTACTGTCGTTGGTAATTAGGTCGTCTGTTATGGTGCTGTCATGCCTGTTGCTCCTGTCAATGACGCAGCTGTTCTCTGAAGTGCCTCTGCTCCATTAAACCTACGGATGCGACCACAATGCTGAGATTATAAGCAGGGGACTTTGTAATGGCGCTTGATAATGGGTAAAAAATAATGGTGTAATGATCATCGCTGGAGACTGAACACCCGATTTAATTACCTGCTTCAAGAATTCAATGGGTAATGGATAAAATAGGATAAAAACAATGGCTCGAAAATAAATAAAAAAGACCCATTTTTAGGTTAATGGGGAAGAGCTATTCGTGTCGAGGTGATAATGGGTGGACATAGAGGACGCCGCTCCATGGGAAAACGGAAAAATGATCCATTGTGAAGATCCCGATGATGGGAAATGGGTGGTGGTTGGGTGGCCAGTAATGGGTGAGAATGGAGGGGAGATTAGAGTAGTAGAATGGGGTGTGTCATGCGTTATGGGGGTGAGGTGATGTAGTGTACTTATTGTGATGATTCTTACAGGCCTGGGAGAGTCTATGGGTACATGAATACACTCTCTCTCACCACTGTCACGAAATAATGCAGGAATACGTGTTTCTTGCCACAGCGTTTAAGGTACATTAGCACTAGTTACTAACTCAGGAGATTATGGTGTATCACTTCCTCGAATTTCACTCCACTTAATTTCCAATACCCATCTTAGCTATTGGTTATACTTTATCATAACCAATCAGTCATTACCTTCAGTAAGAATAAGATAGGGATCATCAGATATGGGAAGATAATTGCACTTACTTTTATTTGGCAAATTTCCATACACTAATGTACAATTTGCATGGACGTATGATTCATTCACATTCATGCCACAATAAAAGTAATTTTGTATGGGGGGAGTTTGTCAACCTGTGAAATTAACCGCTTAGATTAACTCGGCCGGCCTCGATTGCTCTTGTAGCAAACAGGCCTTCACCAGTGCTGCTTTTTCTTCACGGTGTTTATTTAACTTAATCACTTACACTTAACTAAAGTCTTGGGGTTTTGCACACAGTCTCGTGTCACTGATAGTGTCTGGCTGGTGTCGTGGTAGGAACTGTATGACCCTTGTTTCTTTGGTCTACGGAGCAGGTCTTAACTAATCCACGGTCTGGGGCCTACTGGCTAAAATGTAGTTACGGTGGAGTGAGACACGATGAACAATACAACACTGTCCTACTCGCCTCCCTCCTCCCCCATAGCCTAGCTCACATACCCACTAATGACAGAGTCACGGGTGGCCTGGTCACTTATTTCCCGTAGACACACGCTGGAGTGGGTTGCCTGAGTACGCCAAACGCAACCCACCACCACCACCACCACCACACTACTACCAACAGATAACTGTCTCTGTCATTGAATATTTACCAGTCTGCCACTTGGAGATTTAATGACCCTTTGTGTGTACTTGTTTTTATTGTTCTGTTTCTCTGACTCTTCCTTTCTGCTTAATTTCTTCCTTTCTTTTTAATTTTTTCTCTCTTGCCACTTAATCCTTCTCTCATCTTTCCTCCTCTTATTCCTTCTCTCATTCCTCCTCTCTCCCCTGCTCCTTCCCTCATTCCTCCTCTCTCCCCTGCTCCTTCCCTCATTCCTCCTCTCTCCCCTGCTCCTTCCCTCATTCCTCCTCTCTCCCCTGCTCCTTCCCTCATTCCTCCTCTCTCCCCTGCTCCTTCCCTCATTCCTCCTCTCTCCCCTGCTCCTTCCCTCATTCCTCCTCTCTCCCCTGCTCCTTCCCTTACTCACCTGAGGAGTTAGCTTTATATTATTGCCTCTGTCTTGATCCTGGGGTGAGATCTTGACTGAATGAATAACATTGAATGAATCAGAGACTTATTTCAGATACTTAAGCACTAGGACAGATTTCAGTAGCGATAATAGATACGGCATTGCCCATTTGGTGATAGTGTTAGTACACATTGGTGCTTAAAGTACAGCTACAGTGTTTCCCGTGTGTTTACATTAATGATACAGGAAGTACTTTAAAATATGAATGAAAAATTTATCTGGATACTATTATTCTGTCAGGCTTGTATAGTAAGGGTCTCTGTGTGTCTTGTAATCATTATTGTCGCTGTCTACACCTGTCTCACCTCACCACTCTTCCTTATTACCTCACACCTGTCTTGCTTTACCACCCGTCATTATTACCTCACACCTGTAGCTGTTTACACCTGTTTTTTTTTCTCACCACCCTTCCTTATTACATCAAACACCTGTCGCTGCCTACACCAGTCCCACCTCACCATCCCCTTTTTACCTCACCACTGTCACTGTCTACACCTGTCCTCCCCTCACCAACTATTAAATCACTCCTGTACCCCGTCGATTCACCCCTCGAGAAGTGAAAGAACAAAGAAAATATTACATACATAAATAAATATTATTACCAGCACCAAGTACAAAGAGACTCGAATTATATTTTCCCTAGCAGTAAATTACACAATAACATGACCTGGAATTATACTAAAAGTTCAGTTTTTAATTCACTATACGATGAAAGGTTCTATTGTCGAGTTATGTTCACCGGAAATCCCTTTATGTGTGTGGAGAGTCTTTCCTTACCAGGCTTGAGGAAGAGGTCATTGACCCCGGGAAGGCGTGACCTGTTCTGTGTGTGGGGGGGTGGGGCGAGGGGAGGTGGGTCTTGGTGCTGCTGAAGGTGAACTCGTGGGGTTAAGCAGACAGGGGGTGGCGTCATTGTCTTCGTCCCTCTCCTTCCTTCCTTATTCTTCTTCGTCTTCTGGTTCTTCCTGTTGTTCTATTTATTCCTTTTTTGTCATTTGTTCATTACTCCATTTTCTCTCCTTCCTGCTTTTATCCACCTGCTTTATACTTATTGTCATTTCCATCTATCAGTAGTTGTGGTTTTTATGGTGGTAGTAGTAATAATAATAATATTAGTGGTAGTGACAGCGGTAGAAATGGTAGTATTAGTGGTAGTGGTAGCACCTCTTAGTAGGGGGTCAGTTTTACGGTCCATGATTCGTCGATTGTTTTTCCTCTGTTTACATGTAGTGTTTATACTTTTGTTTATTTCGTTTTTAGATTTTAAATATTGTATTTATTTTCGTCTTACTGTTTATATACTATTTTTATATGTAGTGTTTTTAAATCCTTATTTTGTTTATAGTTTTTTACTTGTTTAATTTGTTTTTCCTTTATATTATTGTTGCGTCCCTCTTTGTCTCACACCTCTCTCCACCACTTGCTGTGTCACGCTGTGCCTCCTCTCCATCACTTGCTGTGTCTCGCTGTGCCTCCCCTCCATCACTTGCTGTGTCTCGCTGTGCCTCCCCTCCATCACTTGCTGTGTCTCGCTGTGCCTCCCCTCCATCACTTGCTGTGTCTCGCTGTGCCTCCCCTCCATCACTTGCTGTGTCTCGCTGTGCCTCCTCTCCATCACTTGCTGTGTCTCGCTGTGCCTCCTCTCCATCACTTGCTGTGTCTCGCTGTGCCTCCTCTCCATCACTTGCTGTGTCTCGCTGTGCCTCCCCTCCATCACTTGCTGTGTCTCGCGGATCTAGTTTTTTTACGACAACATTTCACGGCGGGCGAAGGCGGGAGCTGCCTCGTCTAGTGGGCTGTCTATCCTTCCTCAGCGAGAGATACAGAGATGAGAGAGATTGTGAGAGAGATAGCTAGAGAAAGGGAAGGGTGGAGTATCTTGTTGTACACTAAGAAAGAGAAATATAGATTGTGTGAAAGATAGAGAGGGTGTATATGCTATCCATTGTCTTCCCTTCTTAGTGGGAGATACAGAGGTGTCAAAAGAGAGGTTGTGTCGCGGTTATCCAGTATGTCTCCCAATCAGATTAAGAATATTGAGCCAGTTTCCGGCGTTCTCTTGTGTATAGTTGAGGAAAAGAGATAATTTAAAGGCGTTCTCACATCTACAGTTGAATGTAAAGTGTATTCGGTAAAAGCGTTCTCACCTCACCGCCTGAGGAAGAACTTAGTGAACACGCCTTCTAGTCTCTCAGGGCTGGGATGTAATCGTGTAAGAAAAAAAGAAGTCTTGCAACAAGGAAAAGTTTCTGGTTCAATAAACAGAAAACGGCGCTCGTGGTTTATCTCGGGCTGGGTGTACACGCGAGCTGTGATGTGAGGGAGATGAGAGAGAGAGAGAGAGAGAGAGAGAGAGAGAGAGAGAGAGAGAGAGAGAGAGAGAGTTCCCACGACCCATAAAGTAAGAATGTTGCTGTGCATGACCATAACACAAGCAGGTCACCACGCTCCGCTGACCTGCCCACGCCCACGCTGGTGGCCCTGGGCGTGGCTCGTGGGGAAAGGCGCGGGTGAGGAGGGAGGGGATTTGTTTATTAATTGGAGGAAGGGGAAGAATGAGGACAAGTAGGGGGGGGTGCTAGTAATGGTGGTTATGGTGCTAGTGGTGTTGGTTGCTGAGGTAGTAGTGGCGGTGGTGATGGTTATGGTGTCTTAAGGTGATAAAAGTAGTGGTGATAATGGTGGTAGTGGTTATGATGGTAGTGGTGATAGTGGTTATGGTAGTAGTGGTAATAGTGATGTTGGTAGTGGTGGTAGTGGTGGTATTGGTGATAAAGGTAGTGGTTATACTTATGATGTTTATGATGGCAATGGTGGTAGTGAATGACGTCGTCGTTTACTCAAAGGGGTTAAATCATCACACTCAAAAGGGTTAAGAAGATCAAGTGGTTAAGTAGGAAAGGTGCTCACTGCTTGACCAACACTAATTAATCTCTGCAATGTAACAAACTAAACATAGTATCCATAATATACAAGTTAATTAATTATCTTTATCAAAATACAAGTGTCTTTAAAAAAAAAAGTTAGTACGTCACTTCAAGAATATATAGGACGACTTAGTTTGTGTTAGCTCCTCTCTGTTACAGTCGTCTAAATAAACAGTGTCAGGTTCAGTGCCCACTTCAGAGCTCGCATAGACTCGTTGTGTGGGTAATATTATCTGTCTCACCCAGCTGGGCTGAGGGCATCCCTGGTGTTGTGTAAAAGGGAAAGTGATTCACTACACAAAAAAGTAAAACAGTAAGAGTAATGCAAATGGCAGTGTGATGTGTGTAGGTATTGGCCAACACTCTGATGGAGCTGGTGGATCATGGTGCTGGTGGATCATGGTGTTGGTGGATCATGGTGCTGGTGGATCATGGTGTTGGTGGATCATGGTGTTGGTGGATCATGGTGTTGGTGGATCATGGTGTTGGTGGATCATGGTGTTGGTGGATCATGGTGCTGGTGGATCATGGTGCTGGTGGATCATGGTGTTGGTGGATCATGGTGCTGGTGGATCGTGGTGCTGGTGGATCGTGGTGCTGGTGGATCGTGGTGCTGGTGGATCGTGGTGCTGGTGGATCGTGGTGCTGGTGGATCATGGTGTTGGTGGATCATGGTGCTGGTGGATCATGGTGCTGGTGGATCATGGTGCTGGTGGATCATGGTGTTGGTGGATCATGGTGTTGGTGGATCATGGTGCTGGTGGATCACGGTGTTGGTGGATCGTGGTGTTGGTGGATCATGGTGCTGGTGGATCGTGGTGCTGGTGGATCATGGTGCTGGTGGATCATGGTGGTGGTGGATCATGGTGCTGGTGGATCGTGGTGCTGGTGGATCGTGGTGTTGGTGGATCATGGTGCTGGTGGATCATGGTGCTGGTGGATCATGGTGTTGGTGGATCATGGTGTTGGTGGATCATGGTGCTGGTGGATCACGGTGTTGGTGGATCACGGTGCTGGTGGATCGTGGTGCTGGTGGATCGTGGTGTTGGTGGATCATGGTGCTGGTGGATCATGGTGTTGGTGGATCATGGTGCTGATGGATCGTGGTGCTGGTGGATCGTGGTGTTGGTGGATCATGGTGCTGGTGGATCATGGTGCTGATGGATCGTGGTGCTGGTGGATCGTGGTGTTGGTGGATCATATGGTTGGATGATGGTAGTTGTGGGTCGTGGAAACCCAACGACTGCACCGGTGGACGAAGGCAATGCATGATGGATAGGCTACTAAGCCGAAACCCAACAAACTGGGCTATCTGCAGTCCACTGCGACTCTCTCTCTCCCCAGTTGTTGCAACACTTGCACCACTGGATCAGGAAAAGGGAGATCCACGATGTGTGATTGCAGCCTGCGCTCCTGCCTCACCACATTAATCAACTCCAGTTCACCCCTATACGCCCAAAAAGTCCTATGGCAACGGACGAGTGGCGACGGAGCCAGGCAGAGATTACTGCCGGGAGTCTCTTGTCACAACTCTGCACATGGGTGGCACAGATAAGGTGGTCGTTTATGCACCGGGATCTAGACAGCAGTGCAATCCGGTCCTGTCCGTGCGACTGAGCAGCCCTTCAGCGCTGGAAAGAGCACTACCATTCGTTAGTCAACCGAAAAACCGATGTGGATGTCCTGACTACCCAGCAGGTCCCTCAGCATCCAGAGCTGACCCCAGCTACCCTCCATTAACTGGATGAGGTAGCTGCTGCCATCAAACAGATGAAAAATAACAAAGCCTCAGGACCTAACAGATTCCCAGCCGAAGTGTATAAAGCAGGAGGACCTCTACTTACCAGCCGTTTCTACTCTCTCCTGGAGAATATATGGAAAAGGAGGAAATCCCCCAAGCTCTTAAAGATGCCTCCATTATCAATGTTTATAAGAACAGGGGAGACCGGTCAACTGTGGCAACTACCGTGGGATGTCGCTGCTCTCCGTAGCTGACAAGATTATCGCCCGAGTCCTCCTAAACAGACTCTTCTTGAGGCGGAAAACTTCCTCCCAGAATCTCAATGTGATTTCAGGCACATTACGTGGCACCACTGACATGATCTTTGCTGCCCGCCAGATACAGGAAAAGTGCAGAGAACAGCATCGTGACATGTACATGGCTTTCATCGACCTAACCAAGTCCTTCGACTTGGTCAACAGGGAAACCCTCTGGTGGACCCTCGGCCGTTTTGACTGCCCACCAAAATATATCGTCATTGTGAGGCAACTCCACGGTGGCATGAAGGGCAGTGTCCTACGGAACTGCACCCAGTCGAAGTTCTTCCCCCATCCAAACAGGGGTTAAACAAGGGTGTGTACTGGCACCAACTCTCCGGCACCAACCTTACTCGTGCCAGTGACAATTTAGCCAGTGGGATGAACATCGAATACCGGGTGAAGGGGGTCTTTTCAACATACGACGACTCCAGGCAAGAACAAAGGTGCCGGTAGCTTCCATTACTGAACTTCAGTTTGCAGACGACCTCACCCTTGTTGCTCACACCGAACACGACCTACAGGAGATCCTGAACATCTACGCAGATGCGTATGCACACTTCGGCTTTGAGGTGAATGTACGTAAGACTCAGATTCTCTTTCAACCTGCCCCTGGTTTAGAGACACCTCCACCATCCATCCGGCTTAACGATAATACCCTCTCTAATGTTGCCCACTTCCGGTATCTCGGCTCCCACCTGTCCACTACCGCAAACATCGATGAAGAGATTCAGCATCGAATCAGATGTGCATCTTAAGCCTTTGTTAGACTCCGAAATCGTGTCTTCAGCTGTAGGGAGCTGAAATTATCAACAAAGCTGCACATATATCGATCAGTAGTCCTCCCCATCATGCTATATGGCAGTGAGACATGGGTCACATACAGGAGACATCTCAAGGCACTTGAAAACTTTCACCAACGTAGTCTACGTTCCATCCTCCGAGTTCGCTGGGAAGACTAGAGAACAAACGCCAGTATTCTTGCTGACACCAACTGTAGGACCATCGAGGCTACCAATATCCATTAACAACTACGTTGGATTGGCCATGTTACCCGCATGGACGACAGTAGACTGCCTAAACAGCTACTTTACAGTCACCTAACGAATAGTAAACGTAACGCCGGCGGGCAATTGAAAAGATATAAGGATAGTCTTAAGACAAACCTGAAAAAGTGCCAAATCGACCCCCTCACCTGGGAGTTGATTACTTCACATCGTATCGCTTGGAGGAGCACCACACGGGAAGGTGTCAATGCTTTCGAGTTAGCCCAACTGGAAACCTAGGCAGTCAAGCGCCAACGCCGGAAAGACGCTGCCAACGCCCCTCCCGCAGTAGATGGAGCCCTCCACATGTACAACGAATGTGAACGACGCTGCGGGTCCCGTATCGGTCTCTTTCGTCACCTCAAAACTCAATAACCTAAGTGACATCACTAATAACTCATATCATATCATAGCTGGATGATCGTCATACTTGATTCCGAGTGACAGCAAAGTAGTTGTAGGTGGATCATCGTGGTGATGGATCATGTTGGTGGTGGATCGTTGTGGTTGTTACTCATGGTAGTGGTGGATGATGATGGTTGTGGATCATGATGGTGGTTGTGGATCATGGTGGTAGTTGTGGATCATGGTGGTGGTTGTGGATCATGGTGGTGGTTGTGGATCATAGAGGTTGTTGTGGATCATGGTGGTGGTTGTGGATCATGGTGGTTGTTGTGGATCATGGTGGTGGTTGTGGATCATGGTGGTGGTTGACTTAACCCCTTGAATATTAAGTCGTAATCGTTTGAGTATGACGACTTATTTCTTGGAGTACTATAATGCTGTACTCAAGGGGATTAGCTCATTGTACTCACGGTGGGGTTAACTCATTTTACTCAAAGGGTTTAGTCACTATCTGAGTCATTCTTCAGATAAAAAAGAAGTAAAAGCCTTACCAAGAATTAGTAACCTCAGTTGCAGTACAGTACAGTAGTGTGAGCTCTGGCCGCACCCGAGGCAGCGCATAGTGAGACGTACAGTATATACACTCCCTCACACTGAAAAATGATTACCATCCTATCAGTCGAGAGAGGCAGCCATATAGCTATCTAACGCAACCATCCACTTTATTGGCTACAGTCCACTGAGTCGAGAGTTAGGACGTCAGCAGGCACAGAGAAATGTTATATTCTCTGGGATTTTGTACACCTGTGGTGGTTTTTGCTGGGGAAAGCCGGAAAGGTAAAGGTAAAATGTTTGTTGTTTATGTAGTGAGTGACACACACCTGGGGATAGTCCCTAAGGTGACTCACAGGTATGTTGATTAAGAAGAATATTTGTGATTTGTGTTTGTTTAACCTCTGGAGTAAACCTATTTTGTTATTATTATTATTATTATTATTATTATTATTATTATTATTATTGCTGTTGTTGTTGTTGTTGTTGTTCTTATTGTTGGTGGTAGGGGAGCCCTTCTGTCTCGGAGGGGGAAATGGGAGAAAAAGTGAGAAGGGAAGAAGAAGGGAAAGAAAGTTTGAGGAAAGAAGAAAGAAAAAGAGAGAGAAAAATAAGGAGAAAGAGAGAGAAAGAAATGAGAAAAAAGAAACTTTAATAGATATACTGTATAGAAA